>WKFP01014812.1:922405-948512 GCA_011057875.1 Pterocles orientalis
TCATCAGCAAACTTGCTGAGGGTGCACTCTATTCCCTCATCCAAGTCGTTGATGAATATATTGAACAGCACAGGTCCCAGTACCGAACCCTGGGGGACTCCACTAGATACAGGCCTCCAACTAGACTCCATCCCATTCACCACAACTCTCTGGCTTCTTTTCTCCAGCCAGTTCACAATCCATCTCACTACCCGATCATCCAGATCACACTTCCTCAGTTTAGCCGCAAGGATACTGTGGGAGACAGTGTCAAATGCTTTTCTGAAATCGAGATAGACCACATCTACTGCTTTCCATAAGTATGCTTGCACAACATTGAAGTGTTGACCTTACTTTTTTCTATTACTCCATATTTATTTTAATAGCAGCAGAATGCTCTACCTCCCCTGTCATTTTCAGTAGATTAAAAAGGAATAAACATCTTTCACAGATGGTAAATATCAAAGACTTTATCAACATGTGGGAAATGAGTGTTGCCTCAGACACACCCTAGGATGGGATTATTGGTTAAAAGTGATAATATTGTGGAATAATCTTTTTATAAGTATTCTTTTATAAAAAAACATTTCTGGGAAAAAAACCCAAACTTAGGAAAGGTGCAGGTATAAACCTTTGTTTCAGCTGTAGAAACTGATTCTTTAAACTCTGAAGTCTGTAATTTCATATGATATCAGAATTGATTCATGCCTGTAGTTTGAAATCATTTTTAGTACAAAGACATTAATTTAAATTTTTTCTTATTATTTAGAAGTAAAGAATGCAGCTAGATCAAGTTACACAAAATGTTCATACCAATTCAAGAATGCAACTACTAATGCATTGGTTGGTGCCAAGTCCACTGAAGGAATCCCGGAACCTGTTCCACTTGTTAATAACCGTAAAGGGAGCCTCTTTCTACCCAACAACCCCTCACTGCTGCATCTTAACTTGTTGAGTTCTGTTGAACAAGGAAAATCTACGTACTGTAGATTGCAAAGGGCACTCAGCTTGCCTGTAAAATACCGCTACCACTCCCAAAAGCCCGGGTTGAACCAAGATCTCCGTAGGTAGCCTTGTAGTTGGATGCATAAGGCAATACAGTTTGGTTTGTGCATGGTTTTGCAGTCTGTTTTCAATGTGACTATGACATTACTAATGCTTTGTTAAGTGCTTACAGATGTGGATTTCTCCAGATGTGGTGATTAATAAGTTAATCAAGATAGCTAGTCAACTAATGTTTCTGGGTGGTTTGTGCTTTACCTTTCATATGTTGTTTTTTTTTTTTATCTGAAGCATTTACCTGCTAGGCAGAATGAGTTTACCAGATATTCCAGTTCATGTGATGTTCAGTAACATAGATGTTATTTCAAATTCCAGCTCTTTTTGGCATCTAAAAACCAGTGTCTATAAACTGTTCTGGTAGTGACCTGGGAGAGGCAGTGAAGGAGACAGATTTATTTCAAAAATGGTAACAAAGTAACAAGGAAAAAAGTTATGAACTTGGTCCACTGTTTCTGAAAGACATTCAATTTGTTTTGCTTAAAAAATTAAATGAGGATAAAAGTCAAATAATGTGTTGTTACAGATGTTCAGCTCCACATTAAGGCTGTTAAAATTACCAGCACATCTTAAATCAATTCATGGAACATTGTCTGGAGGTTATGTCATTGAAATAATGAATCCTCTTTACTAAGGAATAAGCAAACATGTTAAAACATCAGTATAACTTCAAATTAAACTCCAGCATAAACTGGTGCATCTAAAGCCTCATTAGACTCACCTGTCATTTTTCTAGCACCGAGTCTTCCTGAACTGCAAAACTATTAGATTCTCTGCCTATTAGACAAGTGAGCACTGGGTTGTTACTAGAGTACATTAAGTGTTATACTTAGGGATGTGCAGACAAGCTCTTTAATTTTTCTTAGAACTCGAAGGCTTGGGTGAGTTCCAATTCTATAAAATTCTGTGTCCAATTCTTGAACATATTTGCAATTTTCATGAAAGCTGGTAACGAAAGTCTGCAGAATGTAGTATGACTGTATTTTAATACAAATCCTGTAGCATAAAGACATAAAAAATACTAAAAATGGGGGCACATTCTCATTAATAAAATCATTAGGGGAAACATACAACATCAGAGTTGAGTTGTCGTATATCACAGCTCGTTATTCAAATATGGTTGTCTTTCACAAAAACAAGCAAATGTAAGACTCCCTTTTAAATGAATGCAGATACAAGAACCATGAAACTAAAATATTTTATGGCTTCACTAAAAATTTTTCTAGATCTGTTTCTGTAAACATGCAGGAAATTTATAAGAGTATCTGAAGGATAATAATTAAATATGTTTTATATCCTACCTATTGCTAAGAAGCCACTTGTAAGTAATCATTGCAACACTCTTGGGAACCAAGCCATAGGTAACGGTGTCCATTATGTACTATTTACATATTTCAGCTTCATGGATTCCCTTTCCCCATTCTTATGGAGTTGCATTTCTAAACTGCAGATGCCCTGAAAACTCTGTGCACAGATTTCATTGATAAACAAAATCTTGTTTGGATGTGATTAAGCTAGATCACCTTTCATTGCTGCAATGAAAATAAATGATTTCCTTATTTAAGCAAGGCATTGCTTTCGCAGCAAACGTGAGATCCCTCAGAAGGGTTTAACAGGTATTAACTAGTGAGCCACATTAACCTTGGACTTTCTAGGCAATTAGTGACAGTAACATAGTTTGACTGTGACAAGCACGTATCAAAAGAGGGAGCTTATTTATTGTAGAAACAGTACCAAAAATAACTGCAGACTGCTAGAAATCTAGTTCTGGAAATGGTTATTCTGCATGATTGCTAGTAAGACTTTGATTTTGAATTGGATGGCAGGGTGGCATCACCTGGCAGTCCTGGAAAAGAAAAATGCTGGACCATACAGTACAAAAGATTCTTACTGTACTAACTTTCAAAATTTGAAAGGATTGGACAGGAGTCTTATTAGCAGCTGAAAACTTGGAAAAGTACTCTTTTTTAATAGTGTTGCTCATAGAAATATTTCTGGCTATAATATGATCTATAGTTGACTTGTGTTAATGTAAGATTTTGCACCTGGTCCTGATGTCTATATATCTTCTTAAACTGTTAAAATAGTATAACAATACACTTTACTTATGGGGCAATACTGAGTCTCTTGAGAAACATTCTGTAACCCTGTTGTACCAGATTAAATTAAGTGAAATTTAGAATTTTTCTACTAAGAGAAACAAACAAAACATATCAGCTGTAGCTGGTTTCTGGAAGGAACATTTTGCATGGTTCTTGTTTCTTTGATCTCTCAAGTGGTGGATTCATCACATTGGAACTGAATATTTGTATCCTACAAAGAAGAAGAGAGCACAGTGTATATCTTGAAAGCAACCTATTGTCTGTGTGGAATAACATGCAAATAAGTTTTTGATAGACAAGTTTAAAACAAGACTAGGCCATTTCCAAGACAGTGATTTGCAGGGGGTGTTCTGAAATGCACAAATACTTGCACTTTGTTATAGTCAGAAATAGAAAGATATCACTAATAAAATATTTCTATGCACATTCACTTCATGTTACAAATAGCTAAATACTGAAGTGACCTAGTTTAGTCTGAACAAACTGTCACAAAAAGAAAAATTCGGTTTGTGTATTTGTGAGAATTTTCTATGGGCTTGTTTATATCTCAGCCAAACAAAGCATAATACTTGAGTAATCATCAATAAGTATTTCCACTGTAGGACTCTGACTTAGAAAAAAAGACAAGTCAAATGAGAAAGAAATGGCTTTCTCTTTGGGGATGCTGCCCAAGAAGAAAATAAAGATAAGTTAGTGAAATAAATTATTATTAGACAGTCATTACTCTGATCTAAATCTTACCATTTACACCACTCTGTGGGGCATTTATTTTGGGCTTAAATTTTGTTTTGTTTTGTTTGTTTGTCTTTTGCAATGCTTTTTTTTGTTGTTTATTTTGATTCCCATGATGTGTTAGGTGATACCAGGTCATTTAAAAGGACAGCACATCTGTCTTTTCGGGGCCCCGTCCTTTTGTATTGACCAAGGCAAAATCAAGTCCCGTACCAGACTTGGGCAAACAGATGGACATGACAGGCTAGAATGCAGTCTGTAATAAAATGGTGTCAGAAGAGATTTATAGCAGAAGGATATTGCTTAATTTCTGCCCAGATAAGTAGACATGGGTAGGTTGACATATAGCAAGCTTTTGTTGTTGTTCGTACATAGCTTGTTGCAAATAGATTTTTTCTAGTATCTGCTTGTGCACTGCTAATGTGTATTAAGCTCTTTTAATGTAGCTGCTACTACTACTACTACTAATGTCTTTCCTTTTAGCTTTAAAGTAACAGCTTCCTAGGCATCAGTTATATTATCTTCTAGTTCATTTTTCAGTTAACAGTAGGATGGAAAAAAGAGTGTATTTTTCCTTCTTTAGGTTACAGTATTTCAGCATTAGTGTGATTTTGAGCAAGCAGGCATAATTCCCTTTGATAGCACATGTAAACCTTATGTGCAGATTATCAAATACAGTAACAGTCTTGAAACAGTAATGATGGTGGTTAATTCTCATAGATGAGTTATTAGGAAGCTGCACTTGTGGAAGCAATATGTATTGTGACATAGGTTATCCAAGAGTAGTTTATGATTGGCAAAACCATAAGTAATTTTACATCTGGAATTTGATCTGTCATTGAAAATTCTCCTCATCAAAAGATTGTATAACACATGCATCCTCTGTTATACAGGTATTGTCTCCCTACTTCCATTCAACCTCATTCTGTTCACTCCTGTTAAAACTCCCTTTTGTGAGAAGGGTAGAACGATGAGGTCTGACTTGTGCTGGAGATCTGTGCACAGTGGCAGGCTGCGTTCACATTCCCGACTAACTGAATCATTGAACATCACGGCATTGAATATTTTACATCTCTTCATGAAGACTCTGTTGTTTGGCATGTGAGGAGCAAGAACCAACTGGTGTCTAGTTCATTAGCAAAAGCAAGCTGACAGCTGTTATGCTGGTGTTGCAAATAGTACTTTATCTTTCTGGGAACATAGCAGAGCACTAATTCTACTTTTCTGTAGCACAGATTAACTGAAAATAACTCTAAGAATAACCCAAATGTGGTTCCTATAACCCAAATGTGGTTCCCCCTCCTTGTTTTTGAAGTATGAAGCCAATTTGAACGCCTGTGTTCAAAACCCTGGTATTCTTCCCTGCTTCTCCTTCAAACCAATCTCTTCAACTAACTTGTATTTGATTTTTATTACTGTTGGGCCTATGTTAGCAATGAAGTATCAGTGTGTGAATGGACGTAGAGTGTGTGTTCTTTGCTACTTCACTTATATTTCATGTTGCACTTAGAGCAGTACTTACTCTTATGAGTTCCTTATATTTCCAGTTGAAGATGAGCAGCCATCGACACTATCACCCAAAAAAAAGCAACGAAATGGAGGCATGCGAAATTCACCCAACTCCTCACCCAAACTGATGAGGTAAGACTGTAAGAAACATCTTCATCTCCTTTCTTCCTTCCTTTCTCTTCTCTTCCCCCCACATCAAAAATAAGGGGAGGGGGTGGAAAAAAAAAAAATTGTTAGATGGTTTCTGAAAGGCTGAAGTATTTATTCTGTCAGCTTGTCAGCAGTTAATGATAGAGCTGAAAAAAATTCTGTCATGAAAAACAGTTTGAAAAGCTGTTTGAAAAATACATAGGCTTTAAAGTCTTAGCTGTCACCCTGTCCTGTCCGTGTGTAGTTCTTAAACAGCACTGGCACTAATGATAGCACTAACCAATCAGGGGAACTCATGTGGTTAGTTTGCCTCAGGCAATTCTCTTTTTGTTGGATTCCCTCTGAGTACTGTTTTCTGTACTTAAGGCCATATGTGAGATGTATCATCACAATCAAAAATGAACCTGAATATTACCTTCCTTTTATCCTGTCGATTGAAATCAAATTTCTGTTAATTGATTTAGACTGATAAAAAAGTCTAATAATATATGTAGTTGCCAAAGCAAAGTTCAAAACCAATGCAGTTTTACTTGGGCTAAAAGCACATTAATTATGAAATACAGGATTTTTTTTAAAGGGTAGTATATACTCTAAAAGTGGGTGATGAAAACATCATCTTGTTACTGATATTTTTCCCCTGTTGCTATGTGTACATTATTTTACACTGGTATGCCTTTGTATAACTGTATCATTTCCCTCCGTAGGACAAATTACCTCTAAGAGATTTGTTAAAACTAAAACTGCAACAAGCAATCATAATCAAGTAAAATACTATGGCATTTGCATTCTGTCTCACTGTGCTTCACCTTTTACCTGCTCAAGTCAGTCAGATAGCAGATGTAGAGTTTTCTACAAGGGAGCTGCTCCTGCTTTGGTTTTTGCATACCTAAAGTAGCCAGGCTGGAACCTCGGTCCATAATTGCATCCAGAACTAAATATCATAGGAGAGATTTTCCACTGCATATATATACAGAAAAGTGTGAACTTATTTACATATGTAAACAGACACATTCATTCATTTTGGGTATATGTATAACAGTAACTGCACTGCAGTCATAGAGGTTAAGTGAAAAAAATTAGCATGAATATATAAAATCACTTATTACTTTTATTGTTGGCAATGATTTTGTTCCTTTAATGATCCTGGATATAGCTAGGCAATATTCCTCTTTCTATCTCAGTGAGTAGACTGAAAATTTTCTTTGGCCAGTTACAGAAGCATCCATATTTGTTTATTGTTACTGCAATATAGGGCATATTCAAGGACATAACTTCTACAAGTCATCTTCGTCTCTGTTTAGACTACAGAACCAAAAGTGAGATTGATTCACAGAGGAAAATGCACCCAGCTGTGGTTTTGTTTTTTTTTTTTTTGCTATTGACCATCTCTTTCTGTTAGATGTATCATTAAAAGTTCTGTGCCTTCCTGTTAGCTCAGCCTTGCCCATATGACACTGATTTACATTCTTGTTTACAGTTTATGAGGAAGAATAAAATGAACATACGGGCAAGCTTCTGATTTTTATGGTGCCAGTTGTCATGCTAGCATCATTTTCAGTTTGCTTACCTTTGGACAGGCTTCTTATCTGGTGATAATAGTTTTAACCACCTAAAGTTTTAAACATGTGGGAGATTCCGCTCCCCTCCAATCCTATTTGGGGAAAGTAGAAATAAAAAGGAAGAGATAGAGAGAGAGAAAGAGCTGAAACATTTGGAGCTGAGCACACTGTCCCTGTTTGCTATGTAAAGTATGCCTCATTTCTTTGATCTTGAGTAATAATAATTCTGGGGAGTTATACTGTTTTCATATGCTTCAAAGCTGTGTCAAAGTTTTGCTGCTTAAGGGTACTTCTTTATTCTGTTGGCTCTTGGGTACTGAGATGACAGGTCCTCTGTACTAGGTGCAGGCTTTTTCAAGTCATAGCCTTCAGCAAAACATCAAATTACCAAATACAGGGTAACATACTTCTACACAAATGCCTTTCCTGTAGATATATTATACCATATATATTAAATACGTTAGGGTTACGTGGTACATTTTATGTGCAATAGAAAGTGATGGTTTGAGGTAGCCTTAGGGGTACTTTTTTCCACAAGCAGAAAAAGCTAGTGTATACCGTATCAAGTATGGTTTTTACAGGACTTTCTGCCCGAAGGCCTTTGTAAATAAGTAATGATCAACAGATTGGCTGTGGGTTTTTGAAAAGCATGCCTATGTCAGTTTGCATGATGGGGAAAGATTTTCAAAGTGGAGTCTGCTTTCATTGCCTGCTGAAGAGGGACTGAGGGAGAGTAGTCGTCCTGAGCTTGAGCTGTCTGCTCAGTAGCACATCAGAATTGCTAAACACAGGTCAAGCAGCGAGTGGAGAACTTGCCAGGCTTCCAAATCTAGACATTGTTTTCTTCCTCTTCTCCCTTGCTGCTAAATGTATTCACCAGCCTTGTGTTGGCAGCCTCAGCCTTTCCCCAGACCCAACTGTCTCTTTGTCTTACCCTTTATCTGCACTGACTTAACTTTGGTTCAAGGTGCTAAATAAGAGCAAGTTGATTGAATTAGAAGAGAATGCTGTTAAGCTTTGTGTGTAGTGGCCGAATGCTTTTCTCCTTTCCAGTAAACAAAGGTGGGCTGTATTATCTGCTACTTTGTATCCTCATAAGTTACCTCAAGTGACAGGTACTTGCTTTCCTGCCCAGAAGTCGTTAGTGTGTGTCAGCTAAAAGTACAGAAGAGGTAAATCAGCTAAAGCACTGTCACGTCTGTAGATGATAATTATCTTTGCAATATTTTTCCTAAATTTACTTTAAAAGCTGCTTTTTCAAAGCCAGCTTCATGCTTGTCTCTCCCACAGAAACAGCTGGCTACCTTACAGACTTTTCCTCAGCTGTGGTCCTGGATCTAGAGGGGGCCTGGAAGACAAGAAGGCTGGAGCATGTAAAGGAGTAATATGTGAAATGTTCATTTATAAATGGTAGTCAGAGCTGTGACTTTAGAACACTTTCTGAGCATCTCTACAGTTAAGATAATGTTGAAAATGCTGTGTAGATTTTAGATTTCCACAGTGGCTGGGGCAAATCAGGGAAGAGGATATTATGCCATGAGATAAAACTTTATGACTTCTGCTGTCACCGGAGTAGAACAGAGGACAGAAGCTATATCATTGGGATTCCCTGGGACATCATGACAAGAGGTCTGATGGGTGCTTGCTTAGACCTGGTCAGAAAGTGGGAATTTTTTGAGATTTACTCACATAATTAGAAAGGTGTGTTACCAAATAAGATTTGGACAGATAGATTGAAGACATCTTTTTAATGTCATCTTTTTGATGTCATTGTCTCTAAATGCCAATAAATTACTAACTGAAATAAATAGGTGGTAGGCATGCAAATGTTCTTTGTATACATCACAAGTGGTCTAGATTAACATTTAGAAAGTCACTGTTCTAACTCAATCCTGCATCACATCAAATGGCATGCACAGAATCGTACTGATACAGTACCGGCAGAATCTAATCAATCAGAAGCAAATCCTTCAAAGTCAAACTATAGATACAAATGTGGATTAACTAGAAAAATACTCTGCAATATTGTGGTTATTTCTATCTGGTTTACATCAACAGAAGTCTGTCCCATTAAACCCACAAGAACATGGGCATTATTTAAAAATAATTTAAACTCCAACAGGAAAAAACAGATACTTCTCCTGTGCAGATGTGAACACAGGGACAATAAAAAGTAAGATTAAAATAGAAACTGGAAGGAAAAGGAAGGAAGGAAAGCTGTGAGTAGTAGAGTGATCACACATCAGGTCTCTTTCATGAGACGGACAAGAAAAGTAGAACCATTTGATGGCTCTGTTGCCATGCAGTGCTATCACGTCACCTGTTCATCATCTTGCAGTCACAGGTTCTGATGCGTATTAGTGATGAACAGCCATGTAAAATATGAGGAGCCTTTGTTGCCCAAATATCAAAATAGCAAAGCTAGTTTTTTTTTTAAAAAGTGTCATTTTGGATTCCAGAATGACCAGTGAAAATGTGAAAAGCCCTTGATATGAATCAAAAAAAGCCACTTAAAAGGATTGTTGCAAGGACTCAAGTCCACACGTAATGCTTGGTATCTACTACTGCATGAGTGGAATACATGGACTTGAAGGAAATGTCAGCCCAGCTGAGTCAAACTACCTCTTAATGCAAGAACAAATAGCATATGACAGGGCCCAAGGGGTCTGAAGAGCAAACAAATAGTTTGTCCCTGTCCACTCCAAATGTAGTGGTGTAGTTGACATAGGCCTCTAGACAAGTAGCATACTCAGCAAAGGGTCATTATCGTTAGTGTCCCTGATCACGTAAGAATCAGAGGCATCAGAGGATGCTGGGTTTTCAGTACGTTGCCAAGGAGAATTTCATAAGCCTGAGGATTTTTCTTGATCAAGGATCTAAAATAATTCCCAATCAAACCTTAAAACTTGCTCAGAGACTGTCAAGACCCTGCTAAGTGACACGGAAAAAAAGTGAGCTTTTTGTCATACATTTCTGGAAACCTAATGAAATTATTTATCTGATGTTGAAGGGGAAACCTCTTGTCTTTTTTCTTGAAGTTGGATATAATATTCTAAGTATATGAACAGTGACTGTGCGCATTTATCTCCTCATCCGCCCACCCAGCTGCATACACTCAAATGTACACACACATTTCTGCTAGTGCCTCTCAGGATGAATTTGTATTGCCCCTGCCGCTGTACTGCTGGCCTTCCATGAGCTGGAACTGTGAGCTTTCTCATAGGAAGCAAAAAGTGATGGGAAGTCTGGAGGAGAACATTTCTCAAGCAAAAACTGCTAAAATAAATTCAATCTGATAGTTTTCCATGACTCCCCTAAACCAAGCATGAAGGTAAGGTTTGAAGAGGTGAAAGCTCACTGATTAACCCTAATAACATTTTATATTTTTGTCCCTCAGCCTTGTAGATTTACATCAGGTACTCTAAAACCTACGTCCTTTGTTAAGGATTTACAAGGCTAAATTTATGCAGTGCTATTATGCAGTGATAACAAAGCTGCTACGCAACAGGTATTTAATAGCACATTTCACTTCCTGATTCTGTTTACAAGTTCACTACAACCAGCATGAGCAACAGGTAGCTCAGAAATCAGTATGCTGTCTTAGACCTGTTTTTAACAAAGTTATAGAATGAAAACTTTTGAATGATAGGGAGTAGTGTATGTTAGGCCTCTGACTCTTGTTACCATTGGTAGTTGTGTTGCAAACCATGGGAATAAGAACAGTGTCAGGGCTTTTTTTGAGTACTGTGAAATCTTACACCCGTGTTTTGAGATGAGAGAGCAGTGTCAGGAAAGAGAAGGAGAATTTTCCAGCAGAAAAAAATCAGTAGGCTTTTTTTATAAGGTTCAGGGTAACAGAAGATCCACTCAGATCGAGGCAACATAAAGAAAAAATTCTTTAGCTTTAAACCAGGCTTAAAGAAAATAACATACTCTCCTATCAGTTGACTGCAAAAGTGGTAGCTTTTATCATAAGGTATAAAGGCTACACACTTAATTTAGGTGGCAAAAACCACTCCTATATCTTCTGATGCCACTTAACTGTGGGTTTATTTTTTTACAAATGAAAAATTATTTGTTCTGGTACATTCTCCTACCTCTCAAAGACTGCTAGTCCTGCGGCTTCAGTAGATATAAATGTGAACTATTAAAACCAGAAGATAGGTTGGCTATGTGCCTTGTTTCCTCCTCATTAAATTGCTCATGTAAAAGTCTGGAAGTTAACTGTTTTTTACTTTTCTATGTGAGAGGATTCATACTTCAGAAGCATATTGTGAGCATGTCCTGAGGTATCAAGATGCTTTAATGAGCAAGATTCTTACAGTAAACAGCTATGTATCAGTGTCATTAGTAGTCTTGATAAATTAATGTGAACTCTTCAGTAAGGCTTCTGAGGGTAAAATAACTTCAGTGACATCTGGGCAGAGCAAGAGCAAAGGAAGGAGAATTATTAGTATTCTTAACACTGTAATTCAGCTCATAAGCTTGCGGAGGGCACTAGGTACCCGCCACTGTATTAGATATGTTCTTCTTCACAGGTTTAGAGAAAAAGTCAGACAGTGTGAGATTGTAACTAATATTAGGATAGCTTCTGAATATGACAATGAAAGCATTTAACAGTAAACTGCAGGTTTTCTTTATCGCGCTGGGTTTTATTCTCTAAGGCCCCGTGCATGTGGGCACTGATTCATTACAAATTTAATTGCTGATTAACCTGTGAAAGGAAAGATCAGTAAGAGAGTGTTATTAGTGTAACACGCATAGGCAACAAATTCTCATTACAGCTTAATGCCATCCACACAGACTGCAGAGGGTTACAGGGAATGGCTAATGGTAGCCGACAAATGTTGGGTGTATTAGTCACAAAACATTTGCTGCATTCCATCAGAATGTCGTGACAACCTTCACAGCTAGTCCCAGCGAGCTGCTGGAGTCAGTGGAGTTTACCTGTGACAAGCCGTCACTCTATCTTGGTTGAGCTTTATAGCACCAGTCAAAGCAGTCAGAGAAGATTGAAGTGACAGAGGCCCACTGAGTAAATAGTGAAACATGCAGCACATCATGAAATATTCAGCCAGGGTGTAAAAGCTCTAAATGCTTTTTCAATTATTAGCACCTGCACTGGCTGCATACATCTAACACTAACAGCATGTTAATTGCCACAATTTGTTAGGGTAGTTGTAGGAGAAATTTCAAAGGCATGAGACATTCTCTAGTGTGTCTACAGTTCCTATCTTACTTTCAGCAAACCCACTCCTGCCTCTTAAAATTATGTGTGTATGTACACTTGAAAACACATGTATGAGACACATACAAAGTCAGGTAGGAAAACTTAAAATTCCTGGTCGCCACACAAGGTGAGTTTCAAGACCCTGAATCTTGAGCAGGAGGCTGCTAAACACTTTTTTTGGGGGCAAACTCCTGATATATCTACCCGAGAAAGGTGTAGTTGCAGGCTTTAACAAACACAGGTTAAAGAGGAGTTCTGGTGTTGCCAGGGGTGTTTTGCCATTGATTTTATAGAAGGAGAATTGTATTGTAGGGGAGAATAAATCTAGCCATGAAATTGTTTTACTGATATGGAAGGGCTAACAGATTACAGTTTATTTTCAAGCAATGCTAGGGTCTCTACTAGTCATACAGTGTTCTTGTTCCCAGTGCTCAACATATGAAGCAGTTCCACTGCAGATCAATGAGGGTATGTTGCTCTTATGTCCAGTTGGATATGAATGATAGCAAGTGTTAATGCAAAGGTGACAGAATCCAAGGATATGCTAAACAATAATCATTTAATGAAGAAGCCATTTGGCTCTGAATAATCTTTTCATTTCTGTCCATCCCCAGTCATCACTCACAAGTTCCAGACTTAAAAACTACAAGTAAAAAGCAGTGCTCTTTAAAATGTAATGTTGACTTCCTTGTAATAGGTTTGCTGGAAGTGGGATTTACGGTTTTGCTTTAGGCTGTTGTCTTCCAGGCAGGCTTTTTGGGGTTGCTGCTGTAGCTTGGCATTTAGCATCGTTTTCAAGTTTAATTGATTATAAGTGGCATTATATGCTCTTCAAAACCTTGAAAAGATGGTATTTTGCTCTTCATTTTAAGTCATGCTTATATAATATCTGCTCTAAGAATCAGAGAAGCTATTTTTAAACTGGCGTTATGGATAAGGGAAATTCAACTTTCACTCTTTTCTCCCGAGCATGCTATAGGTGCATATATAGATATACATATAGACATACACCTGTCTTTTCCTAGCTGGAATGACCAAATGCTTTGGTCATTGCAAGCCATAAAAGCCAACATCTCAAATAAAACACTATGGATTTTAATTGGTAGAAGGTGTTTTTCTTCCTATAATTTGGATTTTTCAAGCAGGTGACTTCATAACCCTGGAGAACATCATAGCTGCAGCACTAATACGAGCATTTCCAGAGTAACCTGCCAATGTGACTCAAGAATGGCTTGACAGGGCCATCTTCAAGGGTGAGGGGGGCAGAGAGGCATTACAAACATTCAGTTCATGATTTGTCTGTAAGGACAATGATATGAATTTTAATGGGAACAGGGTGTTCAGACCCCTTAGGCAGATTTGACAGCCTTGGCCTCTGTGTGTCTGTCTTAATTAATTTTTAGTATTTGCAAAACAGGCTTAGATCATCAGATTAACAAGAGCATGTATGTCCAAAGTAGTAATACTATTTTATTACTGTATTACTTCATAAAATCAGAGGATCCTGTTTGTCATATTGCAAATAAGTGTATGTATAGATATTTTTTAATCACAATTTTTTACCTAAAACTTCAGTAAGGAGTCAAATCTGATGATTCATATTATTTGCCCCTGCCATAGCACACTTCTGCTTAAACCTAAGATAGCTAGAAAATATAGTATTGAGGTAAAATTCTAATAAATCTTTGACACAAGCTATTTTTATGATGCAAGACCCCTTACCCAAAAGAGAACTACAGTAAGCTTTAAGCATTCACACACTAAAAATAGTCTCGGACTTCAAGGCTGTTGACTTGCTTTATTATAACATTCCTTTCAATTTGTGTCATTTCTGTGACTAGGATTAGAATATTGCTAAATACTCATTTGTGTGAAAGCTTTAAATGATTTAGTTTTAAATCTCAGAGCAGAAAAGAAATACTGATTAGAAAATTAGATTGTGGCATTTTTTACAAATTGATTTATTATACCTTCTCTTATGAAGGGAAAGGGAAAATTTCTTAGTATGTGCATCTAATTTCTGAAAGAAGAAGGAGATTTGATCAGTGACCTTTGCTTTTGTTTCAGTGCTGTGCAGTGAAAGGCTGGTGGAGAAATGTCTTGTGAAAGTTTAGGGGAAAAAAAAACAAACAAACCAGCAAGAAAAACTTTTCTCGGTGGAAGCTTCTGAAGATGCCTAACCTTTTGGCAGGCTTTCTTTTTTGTAAACACATAGTTTACACATTCCATCAGAAAAAATAGCTAAGACAGAGAACCGCTAAATGTTGTCTGAACATTAGTACAACCTTCAAATGGAATTGCATGCATGCTTGCAGACGTTACTGTACCACATGCAACTATGAGCAGCAAGGCATGCCCTATGAACATCACAGTTTGCTCTCAGCCAAAACTGCCATGGCTGCAGCTCACTGACAAATAAAGTGAGAGAATGCAGATTCTAGATATTTTTCTAGAATTTGAAACCAAAACCCTTTGGTACAGCTTTTGCACCAAAAAGTCACCTCTGCTTCCCACAAAAGAGGGAGCACCTTTATACAAGGGTTTTCACTACTAAACCTGGAATAGGGTCAGAGACTCCAGGTAGTCCTCTAGAGACTCCTCTGATGCCAGTGGGTTGATAGTGAAATGCCCTGAACTGTCTCTCTTTTGAGTGAGTGGAAAAAACTTTGAAAACTGTTTCTTTTTCTAAATTAGTCCAGTTTATGCCTTTGCTGTGTAGTGCATTGTTTTTTCTTAAAGGATCAAAAGATTCTTGTTTAAATGGAACATTGTATTAATAGTTTCTCAAGTTATTTTAAGCCACTTTCTATGGAGTTGACCCTGTTTGAGTGAAATGCAGGAGAATTTTCCCATTATTTCAATTGATATATAATCAGTGGCTACAAAATTACACAAATTAATCACCCCTACAGAATTACAGATTATAACTTCCTTATAGTTATGCAAGCATAACTGCTTTAAGCATGGTAATTTATTATACTATATTCAGGGTAAATTAACCTTTATCATACAGAGTGTTCAAAGTCTGTTTTAGTAGACAATGCAGAAGAGAGGCTCTTACCACAGTCTGCTGGCTCATATACTTTAAAACCAGGAAACTTCCCAGCTTTGAGAGTTCAGCCAGTATGGACATTTCTTTAACAGGCTACAAAAGGCAAGCTGCTTTAAAATTTGGCTACCTGTCTTGGAGTATTTAGCATATTGCTACATTGCCAATATTTTCTCGTTGAAATGTTACAATTCTGTATCAGGAAATTTCAAGCATTCATGACAAAAACATTAAGACTGTAGTTTTGCCCAGCAAAGCTCTGTTCCCTCCTTGAATTTAAGATTTTAGGGTCAGTTTACCCTGTGCCTTGTAAACATGGTCCTCCTTCTAGTGCTGTTGTATAGTACAATCACTTAGGGGTCCTCACTAGCATCTGAGTGCTTTGGAGTCACTCAGTCCCTAGCTTAGTGTTTGATTTTAGCGTATAAGTTAAAGAACTATATGTGTCTGTGCTTAGATGTAACTATATTTCTGAAGAGCAAGTTTATAAAAATGTATTCTATTTGCTTATGCTTTGAGCAAGCTTACACTTTAAAATCTGGCCGCAAAAACACTTAGAAGGTTGTCACGTGTAGAGTTGACAGAGAAAATGGACATTGTTGTTTGGTATTAAAATCATGTATTCCAGATGTGGGCATTTGTTAGTCAGTCTGCTCTAAAATGACATACTGTTGAATCTTTAAAGGGCTTCAGTTTGGGAAAGCAAAATATGATTGGGCAAATTGCTAAAATATTTAAAGTGCAGCCTGTTAAAGCTTTTACTGTGAAGAGCATCACGTCAGAAGTTGTATGTTGTAAAAGCAAGTAATTGGCTTTCCATACTTATGCCAGTCAGTTAGCATGGGGCTCTGTTCCTATCCCTTCTACTTCATTGCAGATGCTAATAGTGGCAGCTCTGATATTTATTTTGGAGGGGTGGGACTGGAAAGAAAACAACTTTTATGAATGTCATGGTATCAGAAAGCCCTGTTTAAAATTATGTGGTTATTGATGTGGACAGAGTGTTGAAAATCTTCTAAACAGCACCCAAAATTTAAAACCTAACTTTTTTGTTCTTTTCAGCTTTTGTTTAAAAGTGCCTACATTGAAAGCGTGTTAAAGTGTAATACATTTCATTTTTTTCACTTTTATCCCTCTTTGTACACAGCTCTTGGGATATCTTTCCATTCATAATTCATAATATTTTCCACTCATGTTGTCCTCAACTTGTTTTTCCCCAGGCATGACCCCTTGTTAATTCCTGGCAACGAGCAGATTGACAATATGGATGCCAATGTGAAAAAATATGACTCTACAGGGATGTTTCATTGGTGTCCAGCCAAGGACATTGAAAAGGTTATTTTGGTGGGTATTGATGTTGTGTTTGAAGAGAGGTTATTTGAACCATAGAACTGATGTCTAATGGATTAATAAATTAATCTCTGCTATCATTAAATGCAGTGTATTGAAATTGGAAACAGCGTGGTGAAATCAAAGCTAGAATTTTGGTTAAAGAATGATGACTATATAAATCTGTATGCCAAGTACAACAATAAAAATTGGTCTAAAATAGATAATTACTTTTTCATAAGCTGAAATTTGCATATTGAGTTTAAATCTTTAGAGAATTAAGATTGGAAATATTTAAATGTTTAGATACACCATTTATCTTCTTACACAAGGCAGTAATTATTCAAATACAGGCAAGTGTTGCTTTGTATTATCTGTTATTTATTTATGTGAATTTTGCTCTCTTAGAATTTCTCCCTCAATTTCCAACATTTCAAGATGCCCAAATAGGCCAGAGTAGTACTACTACTCTGCCTTTCTAGCATGTACAGTGAGCCTAGTCTGTTTGTTTCATTTGTTTAACTGGGGAAACTGTCAAACTGACTCAAGTTATTAAAAAGAATTAGAAAACCTATCACAGTCTATTTTGCTCAGTGAAAGTTTGTGCCACTTGTGTTCATGTACTCATACCTAAGAGTAACAAGTAACTAACTCTAGATCTCATATGCAAAAATGATGATACTTGAAATGAACTCCCTGGTGGATCTTCACTTTGTCGCACTTCATAAAGCTTTTCCTAAGCCTGCTCACTTAGATTTTCCTGCACTGTGGCGTGGCGTTGCCAAAGATGGTGACAGCCCTGGTTTATTCTAGTAATCAGGGGTTAAAATCTTGTCTCCACATCTCCTCAAGGGTTTCTGTAATAACCATGACATAGCCTGGAATTGGAGTATTGGTGTTTAAACAGTCAAGAAAGTCAATTCCAAATTCTAGAGACTGAGCTGTGAGACAGAGTTTGACTGAGCAACTTACAAAAGTATACATTTGTATGTATTCAGCAGGCAAGAAGGGGCAGCCCTGATGTACAGTACTTTGTAATAGACAGAGGTGGAGATCTGCCTTCGTGTTCTAAACACATTTTAGCAGACAACCTTCACATGTTGTTCCACTTTGAAAAGTGTTTCTCCAAAAATGGCACTGTGGAGTGCCTCATTTATCATCTCTTGGTAATGCCGTGTTAGTTTTTCCCCCTAATAGGGTGTGAATCTGTAAGTCTGGCCAGGTTCTTTTTGCTTCATACATCATCACCAATCACCACTGACAGCAAAATGCTTCCCTACACCTTTTCAAATTCACTGTCCAAAATTTCTGTCTCCATTCATATCCATACAAATTTAATGCTGTCCTTAGGGACCACATAAGTACACATTAGTACATAATTTGAGGATGATGGGATTTCCCAGGTTGTCTTCTAATTGGTACGTGGTGATGCCTCAATCAGAAAAGAATTCATTTTTCTGACCAATGTCTGTTTTGGCTCTGCAAGATTCCACCAGTATCAGGGAGTAAGAATTTTTTTTGACATACAGTCAAATGTGCGTGGCTCCGTACAGATCAAGGACTACAGAGTGACATTTTTTTATGTAGTTTCTTTTGACTTGGACTCTGTCTTGTGAAGTCTGAGTATTTCAGACCAATAGGCAGAGTCATGGAACAACTTACATGCCTTACTTGAGCATTCACTTGTGTTCTGCTGTTTGAAGGGCTGAGACCACTCTCTTGGTAGACTTGTATGAAAATCAGTGTAGTTGCCTCAGAGAAACTGAAAACTCACATATTCTTTAACTGATGGGAAAACTTCTAATCACAGTTCCCATTCTTCTTACATAGTGAGCACCTCTGCTGCATATTCCCAACCTGTATTGCACATTGTCTTGCTTCCATAGTTCAGAAAAAAGACATACAGTACAGATAAATGAGGGGTAAATTTTGCAGTTCACCCTTGTCTTAGTTTTATTCGTTGTCAATACTTCTATTCCATGGTACTGACTGTGCAACTTCTTGGCAATATGATATCACTGGAGCTTCAGCTACTTGATGGAGTGCAATAAAGCTACAACTGGCTCCAGAAATGAAGGTCATTTTTTCCTAATGACTTTACTTAATCATCTTGGTGTTAGAGTTGCCTGCTCAACTGACATTACCACTGATGAAGTTAGTGCAAAAAAATTTTTCTTGTCACAGAGACAAGAAGATAATTCTGAACATCATTCAAGTGTTCTCCAGGAAACATTTTTCCTTCGATCTATTCAAAAACTCAGGAAGTCCAGTGGGCCTGAAAAGTTAGTGTTAGTCATGATCTTACATACTAGTTTCTACTTTTTTCCTACTGAAAGAAGCTCTGTGGAGTATGGTGGTATACATTGTAAAGCAGAGCAGTGTAGAGCATTCTTTGGTTGCTTCTCAGGGAAGCAGCAGCTTGTCCTAAAATAAAAACTTATGACTGTAAGAGAATATGGTACTCAGTTCATAAGATATGTGTAATACCACAAAATCTTACTAAAACCGCTGGGCACTCACATTTTCCTTTTCAGATTGGTCCTGAAAAAAAACCACTGGTGATTCATCAGCTAAGGTGTGGGTTTGTGTATCTTTTCTATAATCCCTCTAATGCCTAATGCATAATAGGTCAAATTCTGTTCTTAGCTAAATCCATGGTACCTTGATTGTAACCAGAGACTTAATTCACATGTGTAGAAACATATACAGGACCAGAATTTGGTCCAGTACAATGTCTTCCCAAACACTGAAGGATTTGCAATAAGAACCAAATTTTTTTATGGTGAGCACAATTAATGAAGGATAAATAAGGGTATAATGAACAGCTATTATCAAACCACTTCTTTGTGCATGAACAGTATTGACAGTTGTGTTTTTCCTGGTTTAAAACTCAATATATGATTTAAGCTTCCCTTTGTTTCATTTCTTTCTTGTCTTTTTGTTTTGTTTTGTTTTGTTTTTTTTTAGACTCGAAGTGAAGCAGCGATGACAGTTTTAAGTGGGCATGTAGTCGTTTGCATATTTGGGGATGTTAAATCTGCTTTGATTGGATTAAGAAATTTAGTGATGCCATTACGAGCCAGCAACTTTCACTACCATGAACTCAAGCACATTGTATTTGTGGGTTCACTTGAATACCTGAGAAGGGAATGGGAGACACTGCATAACTTCCCCAAGGTTTCAATCTTGCCTGTAAGTCCAAAGCCATATTATTGATACTTTATTATTTAGGACACCAACTGGACAGATTCGCATTGACTTTGATCTTGGGCTTTTTTACTTTTGTCTACTTATAGGCCTGAGGACTTAGATTTTCCCTTTACTGTGTCTATGAAAACAGAGCCCTGTGAGACCTTATTAGAAGATATTTGCTGCAGTGTTAGGTTCCTCATCATCCTCATCGGATGAATTTCAGCTGCTACCAAATGTATTAGCTGTGTTATATATTGAACATTCACTGTAGTGCACTACATGTTGCTAGTTCTGATGTTGTGATTTCCCTGACAGAATAACAGTAGTTATAAATAACATTATTTATGTATTTATACCCAGAAAACCTTTGAAAATAATTATTGTTACCCCATCTATGTAATATCTATCTATATTCATAAAAGCTTTTTGTAGGCTGGCCTGCTTTATAAGGAATATTGCTAAAGCATTTTGGTTGAGTCCTGCCGTACTCATGTATGGAAATACAGCAAAACCCTGACTCTCTTGAAATCAATTAAAAGCTCTTATTGATTTTAGTAGGGACAACCGCAAAACCACAGTTCAGAGGTCCTTTTTTCTCCTATATATCATTATCATTCCCTCATGTGCCCAAAGTGCAGAGACATGAGCTACAGGACAAACAAGAAGCCCTCCAAGCTAGTGATCTTAGGTGGTCATAGCTATAAATGACCCACAAAGATGTAGGCAGAAGGGAATTGAGCCCATGGTATAAGCAGGGAAGAGAATGTTCTGTATGTTAGAAAGTAAAGTAAGTTTAGATGTTTTATCAGAATGAAAAAATATGAATTTACCTGTTTTTAATAATTACATTTCAGTACTTAAATAAATCAAGGATGGATGTAACCTAAACTGAATAATTTGGAAAATAGCAATAGAATGGAAAGGCTGCCGTTCACTTTCTGATTAATTCAGGCTGTAGGTCTTTGTTACTGTAAATGCAGTTTTAGTGTTAGCCCTTGGCTTTTTTCTGTAAACTGGATCAGATGGTGTCACAAGATTGTCTGCTGTCACAAAAATGGTGTCAATATCAGATTTGGTCAGTTAATATCCTCCTCTTCCTGACAATCTCTTTTCATTTCAGTCACCATGAAGGCTAAAGACTAAGGAAACAGAATTAAATTAATAATAATGTTGAACTGTAGAGCAAAATAGAATCCAGCTACTACTTCCAAACTATCCAGTATATGATGTTTATCCGTTATTATAATGCATATTTGTAAAGTTTTGATTCTGAATTCTGAAGAGGCATTAAGGAAATGTGTACCACCTTTACATTCACCAGTCAGTTTGCACCCAAATTTGGACTAGTTTTGGACTAATTTCAAGTTAAATAGTTAGTTAATGCACCTTTAAAAGTACAGAATATGTAAAGGAATTGTATCTTCAGCAGTAATCAAGGGTGCTGAAGACCACACAGATGTGATTGCTACCATGTCTTTTTCCCAGCTTATCTGGTTCAAAATGGTGATATAAAGTTAAAAATATCAGCATTATTCTGAAGTAATTATATACTAAAGTTTCTGACATCATACTGGCAGGAATAATATGTTAAATGGAGGCCACTCAAATTCATTTCCTACTTCTCTCTGCTTTAGTTCACAAGGTAAAACATGCTGCTGATATCTGATGGGGGTGTAGCTACAGCTGAATATAAAAATGTTTGTTCTGGTTTAGAAAAAAAGTGGAGATTTCAGTTAAATTCTGTATACAAGGAGGGATTTAAGCTGCTGAGTAAACTCTTAAAAAGTAGGCAAATGCCAATTTTAGATATCCTCAGGCAGCCTTAATTCTGTCCCTTTGCATAAAATCATTAGGAGTAAGCCTTTAATTAATTACATGGTTGCATATTATTTTTCCCCACAGGAATCCTGCTTCACTTGGTGTACCGTGCAGACACAAAGGGCAGAATTAATGTGGCAGGAATAATCATACCCTAACTTTTGAGTACTTTATAACTAAATCGTATCTGTTCAATATATACTGTTTTCAGGAGACGTTCACCATGAGTGATCAGGAGATGGAAGAGTAGGGTCCTGACTCACTTTTATGAAAGTTGCTGTGTGACAAGGGGACACCTTAGTTTCCTCATCACCATTAGGGTCTTTGGGTACCAAACCATGTGAGGTAGCGGAGCACAATGTAGTTTCCATAAAAAAAATTATTTTTTTTTCCGGGACCTTGCAGCCTCTGTGACATAGACTTCATATTCCATAACTAGAGATGTGGACTGTTGGATGTGAAAGGCAAGTGTTATTTCTAAACAAAACATAATGGGGTGAGTGTCATGGCTCAGTTGTGTTAACAATGAAAAAAACTACCACAACATTTAATTTTAGTTATTGCATTCTCTGATTGAGAATTGTGGAAGCAGGGAATGTTGTACAAGTCACGCCCATTAAGGTAAAGTCTCGTATCTATTTCAAAAGGCTTAATCACACAACTTTGAAGATCAGTGTGTTTTCCTTCTAGAAGCACCAAAAACCTGCATTGTATGTTACTTCAGGTAGAAAAAAATAGCTTTATCCTGATTGCATTTCAAATGTGTAGACACATAATGCTTTTCTGTTTAAGTTGCTGTTCTTTTGCCCAAGACCATTGTGACTTGGTAGTAGATAAACAGACATTTAAAACACACCCTTTGTTATATTCAGAGAGCCAGAGGTTGCCACATGATAGCAACTTAAATCAAGACAATTTCAAGTCACCGATGAGATGTAGAATGCTGGCATTATTCCTGTTTCTTGTTTGTTAGTAATAGCTTGACTGAGTATTGAGACTGAACTAAAATGCTGCCATCAGCACCAACTACCCTTTAGATTAGCACACATCTCCTATTCCCTGGCACATAGTTAGACCAGCTTAATGTCAGAGCATAAAAAAGATACTTGTTAAATAATTTCCCAAAGCTCCTTCTCAATCCTTAATTTGTTTTTCTTTTTTTCCTCTCCTGCTCCCCTTCCCCCCTTTTTTTCTCTGTGCCAAAGGGTACACCATTAAGTCGGGCTGATTTAAGGGCTGTCAACATCAACCTCTGCGACATGTGCGTTATCCTGTCAGCCAATCAGAATAATATTGATGATGCTTCGCTGCAGGACAAGGAATGCATCTTGGCGTCACTCAACATCAAATCTATGCAGTTTGATGACAGCATTGGGGTCTTGCAGGCTAATTCCCAAGGTAAGGACTGCCCTATAATACTTCTCTGCAGTGCCTACAGGGGACAGGACCTGGCAGGAAGAATATCCCTCACTCAGTAATTCAAAGAGCCCTACATCAGCTTGCTTGACAGTTAAACCTGCTGATTGGTATGATGGCTTTTAAAGGGACAGTCACGTAGTTTCTCTGCTACATCACAAAGCACATCATGCAGAGGAAAAATGAATGAATGTGAAACTGGCATTTTTTCTCATTTTTTAAATTTTCCTGAAAAAATATATAAAATAATTGCTTTTTCACCCTGCCCTGCTCTGTGGCTTTCTTACCAGGGCTTTTTTATAGCCAAAGCTAACTCATACTCACTTCAGA
Organism: Pterocles orientalis; assembly: GCA_011057875.1. NCBI lineage: Eukaryota > Metazoa > Chordata > Aves > Pterocliformes > Pteroclidae > Pterocles > Pterocles orientalis. The sequence continues at coordinate 945,860 of WKFP01014812.1, forward strand.
ATACCTGAAGTCTCTGTCGTTAGATTTCTTTTTTATGTAAAGCACATGGCAACCACAGAGAAAAAGAGCAGAGTAATACAAACTGAAGAATAAAATAAAACGAACAATAATTTCAAATTGTCTTTAGTGTTCGTCTGCCTTCTTGCTCAAAAAGCCACTTAGAATTAACTCAAAGCTGATTTCTTCCCATGGTTTGACACACACTCATCCCGTTTAAGGACATTGAACAAAATCCTTCAGTCTTTGCTGAGACTAGGGGACTGATTCATAGGTAGCCAAAGGCTATTTTACACCAAGTGTGCCCGTGCAAAGCAGCTGCAAAGCAGTCATAAGCACCCTGGCAAAGACCATCAGTGTAAAAACAATTATCTTTCCATCCTGAAGGGTCCTACCTTTGATAAACCTATTAAGTGCTGCAGTAAGTTCCCTGTGAGCCTGACCTAGGGATAGTTTTCTCTCAAGGACTGTGAGAGCTAAGATTAAGTTCAGTTTTTCCTCTTTGCAGTCTAATCAGGAAATAGGAATTTTGAGCCAAAAATCAGAGGCAGCGGTGTAACTTCTGGAATATGGAAACTTCTTGAACGTGGAAAACTCTTTCTCAGAATCAGCAATAAAACTGTGGAATTTAATACTGGAATTAAATTGCACCAGGATACAAAAACTTTGGCATTTTTGAAGTAGATTGAGTAGCTCTCTGGATAACAACTAGATAACAACAGGAAGGAAATTGTTTTTTTTCAGTTCCGTGGGTTTTTGAAGTTTCAAATCTGTGGCCTGGAAGCAATACAACACCAAATATTTGAGAGTTCTTTTCTGAAAAATTAGTGAGACTGACTTGCTCACATTATGATAACTTATAGTCATGATTAGGAAACTCATTGCAGAAGTAGAAGACAGACATGGAGGTTCCTTGTTTTGCTGATTTGGACCTGGGATTTTGTGTCTCAACATCAAATGTGTATGTTCACTACTAGGCTATTGGCTAGTCATTGATGGGTGTCTCAGTCTTCTATCACACATGGAATTAAAAACATCAAGAAACAGAATCTGTCTCACCCCTTTTCTCCCCTCCTTCCTGTTCCTGAGCATGGGCAATCTGACAGAATTTCCTTCTTTTGTCTTAGTTCAGAGTTTAGTGATATTTCCAACAGTAGGCTGTTGTATTTTACCTCTGTGCGTACACTGCATCTTAGACCGTCCCTGAATGAGGATGGGAAAACCTAGCAATATGTCTTGTGCACCACATGAACACTTGTCATTTTTTACTCTCCATCCTTGGAGGTATTCAAGACCTGACTGCCTAAAGCCCTGAAAAACCTCATCTGACCACATAGCTGAGCCTGCTTTGAGCAGAAAGTCAGACTAGAGTCCCTCTGATGTCCGTTGCAGCCTGAATTGTTTTATAACTCTATAATATCCAGGTTGCTGCTACAGCATAGCTCCTATAGGTCAGGCAGTCTAGACCTGGGCCATCATCCAAATCCTGTCAGCACTATTGAATGTTGCTAATGCAGAGAAACAAAGGCATAATAGTTTAGCACATACTTAGAAATTTCTTCATGTAAATATCAGTCTGCATGTAAAAAAAAAGGTGATTCTTTCTGTAGCTTTTTTGGGGAAATATCATAACATAAGGCAGGTAACCAGCAGTCTATTTTAGTTGGGAGAACTGACTATGGGGGGGTTCTTCTAAAAACCACTTGCTTCAGAAAATGATTATCTTCCCAGTAAATTTTCTGCTTATGGTATCCACAACTCCTGAAATGGTTGCATTGCTTTCAGTACAGTAAATTTTCTTGAAAGACCTTGAATATAGTGGTTAGACTGTCAGAAGCAATTAGATCAATAGATAGCACAAATTTTACCGGAAATTATGTCCAATGTGACATTTTCATCTCTGAAATGCAGCTTTAACATACGGTGGACACAACGATCATGACAATTATGTAAACCAAGTGATTTGACTTTCACTGGTCAACAAGCAACATACTAGAACCACCTCACAGTTCCTTACTGGCAATTATTTTTATTTACAGAACAAGTTGTAATTTTATTTTTAATTAAATATTTGTGTATTATTTGACTAACTTATCCTTAACACATTAGCTGGTACAAACCTTAAGTATTGTCAGTCTGAATTTTTCTAAGTCTGAATGTATGAAATTGAATTAAGACATTCCTCACCAACACCCTTCCTTGAAAGAGTATTCTGCACTGTTCTTTTTTATAACTCCAGTTACTGATCATAGGAAACACTGGCATTAGAGAATCTGGGTGTATGGAAGAATGTCAGTTGACCTGTGAGAGGGTGTTGTAAAGAGAAGAAACAAAAGAAAATCAGAGAGTGGTGGTCAATGGCTCAATGTCCAAGTGGAGACCAGTGACAAGTGGTGTTCCACAGGGATCTGTACTGGGACCAGTGTTGTTTAACTTCTTTGTTGGAGACGTGGACAGTGGGATGGAGTGCACCCTCAGCAAGTTTGCTGATGACACCAAGCTGTGTGGTGTGGTGGACACGCTGGAGGGAAGGGATGCCATCCAGAGGGACCTTGACAGGCTTGAGAGGTGGGCCACTGCAAACCTCATGAAATTTAACAAGGCCAAGTGCAAGGTCCTGCATGTGGGTCGAGGCAATCCCAAGCACAAATACAGG
>WKFP01014812.1:949055-969341 GCA_011057875.1 Pterocles orientalis
GGAGTGCAGTGAGAGAACAAGGGGTAACGGGTATAAGCTAAAAGAGGGTAAATTTAGACTAGACATTAGGAAGAAATTTTTCACTATGAGGGTGGTGAGACAGTGGAACAGGTTGCCCAGGGAGGTTGTGGATGCCCCATCCCTGGAGGTGTTCAAGGCCAGGCTGGATGAGGCTTTGAGCAACCTGGTCTAGTGGAGGGTGTCCCTGCCCATGGCAGGGGGGTTGGAACTTGATGATCTTTAATGTCCCTTCCAACCCAAACCATTCTATGATTCTATGAAAATATGAAAATATGTAAACAGCCTGAGAAACATATGGGCTAAACTGTGGGATTTTTGGTGAGGGAGTTAACAGCGTAATCTTACCCTTGCTATTCTAAGGAATAAGTTAGTACAAGTCTGTAATCACTAAGCAGTGGAATCTCACATGGAAACCTGATATATAATTTATGTTTATGCCTCTGAAAAAGAAAAAAATTGCAGTAACTTAATTTGTAGGTTATTGAAGGCACAAGGATCTTTCCAGTTTTTATCTGTGATTATATCACTCTAGCGTTAGACAAAAGATGACACCTGCAGGGCCATATATATAACTGCTTTTTTCTAAATTGGTAACAGAGAAAGAGCCCACAAATGTGGAGATTTAAGTCCCTTTTTCCCAAAGCCTCACCCTCATCACTTACTTCATCACCAAGGTTACTTCCAGCCCTAGGCATATAAACATTCATCACTAGCCAACCTTCTGTATCCATCCAAACAAGCCCTTTCCAACCAGGGATGTAGCATTGCACCAGCAACTGAAACCATATGCAATCTGAGAGGAAAAGCCTTGTAGAAGGAATGGGAGGGTGGACATATGACAGCAAATTCCTGGTCAGGGAGGTTATCTAACAACAGAGCCACCGATTCCCAATGGATTAAGTTAAAAGCTGAAAAAAGTCTACTGGATTAATCTGGTTTGTATCAACAAATTATTTTCTCATTACTAGTTCAAGATGAACTTAATATACACACAGCATTTCTCATGTAGGAACACAGACTTGCTAATGTTTCCTCAGACTGTTAAAATATTCTCAGGCTTTCGGACTGGGTAGCATTAATTGTTTGGACCTTCAATAAGTAGTGTGGGAACACTTCTGTCCTCTGACCTGCCTGCCTTGATTCCTAACTCATACTGCCAGAATTGCATCTTAACCAGCTTGGAGTGGTCTGCCTTGATGTCTTGAAGAAGAAAAAATAGCTCACAGTTCCAAGGCACAGAAAAAAAAAAATAAAATATTCTGGACCAGAGCTGGAAAGGGCCCTGGAGGACCCAGAGTGGATAACAGTAAACTATCTAAGTTGTCAAATCTATGGTCATCATCAGCTGTCTAGCAACATATGACTACATGCATGACTACACAGAACTGTGAAGAAGCCTGCCTTAGAAGAAAAATCATACAAGCTGTTTTGGAAGGATTTGCTAGTCACCTTTCCGTAAAATGTGCAATTCTACTTGAAAAGAACAAGAAATTCTTTCAAATTAGACCTGTGTTTTTGAAAGTTCTCATGCTGAAAGCATTCTCATGGCTGTCTGCATTGAATTTTTCAAAGACGACTGGTCGACTCCTTAGACTTGTTAGAAGTTAGGGGTGCAGACTCTAAAGTCTTGAAAAAGAGCTTTTGGAAATCATCAGGGAAGCTTTTGCCTTTGGGAGATTTAGATTCCAAGGACAGAAAGGCCAAAGTATATCCCACGGAAGCTGCAGTAAACTCTTGAATTCATTAAGATGCCTCAGCATGTGAGATGCAAAATGCCATAGAGCCTTGTCCCACCTCTTCACAAAGTGCCTCATAAACTCAGTCAGATATCTTATTTGTGACAAGGGAAGTCCTGTTTTTATCTTGCTGTTCCTCTTACAGATGTTGACTGATTGTCTTCCTAGAAGGGTTAGTAAAGAGTTATGTTCGTGATCCAGCAAAAAGGTCATCCTCAGGTACTGAAGACTTGTTTTTATTGTCCCTTGATCCTTCTGTTCTCATTCCGTTCCCTCAAATACAAAGTGAGATTATTTTATCAAGAAGTATTCTGGAGAGAAGACCAAAGAATATTAGATCCATCTTACGCTTTTGTGCTCCCTAGCCATAATTTATTTCCAAAGCACCCAGGAAGATTGAGTCTGAGATAGGCTCTGCCTTGGCACTTATGTTGGGAGAGCGCCAATAATTCTCCTTTCCCTCATTCTGTTGACCTTTCCATCCTTTCTTCTTTAACTAGCATCTATTGACAGTTCCCATTTAGTTTTTCATGTTTGTTGCATTTTCTTTCAGAGTCTTACATTATGGGAATTTTACTTGTTGTTTTACCCATAAGATGAAGAGGGCCCAACTCAAAATATTTTTCTTCAGTTGTAACTAAAATTGCTGTTTGGCTTTCTTTCCAGAAAACAGAAAGACAATTATACTTAACTGTTTAGAGATTTATAAATACTATACCCAGAGTAGCCTCTGGGTATTAACTTTAGATATCCAACCCAATAATTTTCTTTTATTGGATAGTGATTTTGAGTCCTATATAATAAGAGCAGCACATTTCATTTAAAAACCCTTACTAAACAATAAAGAAAAGTGATCTTATGGTTTCAAGCAGGTCTAAAGTGCAGAAAAGAGAGGCTGTATAGTAACATTTTTTCTATGGACATTACAAGACAGATCACAGTACAGTATTTCAGCATAATAGCATTGTAGCTGTTTTCTGAATGACTTCAACTTAAGAGAATTTTCCCCAGGAACATTATTTCAACACATGAGAGGTCCTTTTAAGGCCTCCATTTACAGTTCTTGTAATAGATCCTCCAACAAGAAAGAATAAAGAGAGAAAAAGAAAGGGGTTGAACTCCTGGATATTATATCTCATACATCACAGTAGGATTCTTCTGGGGAAAATCCTATAAAATCAAGTAAACATACTCAGAATTTTACACTCTGACTTTGAAGTACAACAGATTACACAAGCTAAAATAACTGTGTGCAAGTTTAGTTTTGTTTGATCCAGTTCTTTTAAAACTCACTTTCGGCTTCATCGTAATTTTTTGTTAGAGCTGGCTTAAACTTGGATTGAAAGGACAGAGGAAGTTAGCCACTGAGTTTCATTAGATTTTTTTCACAATCTGTTGATTACTTCTTAAATTATTACACTTTTTGATGGACTTAGTCTCACAATCTGCTGCAAGAATTTCCTTTTAAAACAAACTTGAGATCTACATTCCATTGTGGTTGCAGGTAATATATTCTTTTTCACCTCTACCAGTCAGTAATTCTTGATTGTTTTATCTCTGAAACGTTAGTAAAAGAGAGAGAACAACGATAGTATTATCATGATTGGAAATGAGAGAAAATTGTGTCACTTTCAGAGATAACTGTAGTGTAGTGCCGTCAAAGGTGTTTCTTATAAGTTCCATACAATAGTTTTATTCCTGAAGGAGGGGTTTTTGGTGAATGTTGAATCTTATTTCTCTTTTTTTATAGTCATGAGATAAAGTTTTTAAGTCAGGATTTCAGAATGTAGGGTTTGATAATCATAGATGCAGTTACTTTTTAGGCTGTTAGAGATTTCAGTATTCTGTGGCATATTCTGTGGCAACTCCAGCACTGTTTCCTACGTTTAATTTGTTATACTACATAAAAATCTAGAAATAAAGTTTTACTTTCAAATACAGAAAATAAAACTCTACTTAAGCCAGCTAAATAATTCCAGAGTTTATGGAGTTACTTAACCTCATTAAGCATATAAGTAAATATAGATTATTAAATGTAGATGTAATATTAAAAAAATAACTGAATACTGCTGGCAAAAAGTGAAAGATTTGGGGTAATTTTTTCTAGTGTCAAATTGAGGTATGTCACTAACTTTATAATCTTTTAAGCACTTAGATTTTTGTGTGTCTTTGCGAATCAGTGTAATTTAGGCTAGAGAATGCTTGTTATACTTAAAGATAGCTAAATCACATAGATGTTTTGAAAACTTTTCTCCTAGACAGTATCAATCCTTCCAGTCACAGTTGCAAAAATGGCAAGTATTTGGCATTGACATCTGTATTATTAGTTTATCAGGATTGATAGTTTAGTGTAGGGGTTATACCTGGTTCAGGATGTTTTTATACTGTGTGTTTCTGAATGCTCCTTATATTTTTGCTAGCATTGGTTCTTGTGAATTACAAAAACAATAATCCAATTAAAAATGTTTCTACTTGGTTGGTTATGGTTTAACTAACTGAATTTTGAACTGTTTGTTGTCGTTCAGTTTCATTATTATTTTTCAGAACAAAGGCTGACCATCCTAAGTAATTAAGTTAATAACTGAAAAATGAGATAAAGGTATCCTAACTTCCCAGCACATGTCCCACATCACCATTTTCTCACAAAAAAAAAATCCAATTTTTGAAGATTAGGTCACTGTGATAAATAACTCAGTATTACCTTTTTGTAACATGCACATAATTTCTTATCCTGCTGAACCAGATGGATCAGCTGATAGCTGTTATTTATTTTATGGTAGCACACTGGAGCTCTAGATAGGATTAAGAGCTTGTCATAGTCCTGATATATACAAGAATAAAATGTGGCCTTTGCCCTGGCAAGTTTACAATCTGATGCCTTGCTTGTTCCAAAACTTAAGTTATGTGATTAATGTTATACAGGTTAATAAATCTCTCTGACTTCAATGAAACTATCCACCTGTGTAAAGTTAGATTATGGGCGACTCTTTGCAAGATTTGGACTTAAATACACTAAAGAGACTGGGTGGAAGGGAAGCTGTTCCCCTAACTTTATTTCCTGTGCCATCTATAGAAGCCATCTGTGTTAGGGCCTTGCTGGCCTTCCAGCCTCCACAAGAATCCCTTGACAGAAAAGTTCCCACCCAGCACCGTTTTCATTTCTTGTATTTTCCTTGCAGCTGGACATTAACGTTAGGTGTTGGAACCTGGACACGAAGAGAATCGTTTGTCGTCTCTCTAAGAGTTTTCATAGGAAGAGAGAAAAACTATTAAGAAAAGGGGTTTTCAGTTCTGTTGCTTATAAACTAAAAATGTGTTGGGGAATGGCTGGAGAGGTACATTTCTTTGGCACAATATCTCTGCTTTCAAGACACCTTCTGCTTCAGCCAGAGAAAGATAAAACTGAGCAAAGGCTGTAGAGAGTACAGTGCAGCATGTGATTTCACACTTAACCAATAAATATATTTAACCAACCCAAGACTGTTATAAATTCATGGTGACTATTTTATAATTATTTGCTGTTCAACATCTTGAAAGCAAACCCCCTATTATGAAGGTGTACTATTTTGTGCGTTTCTGATGCTGAGAAATAAAAAAAATGCTCTTTTTATGAGCATTAATTATACACCAGGCAAGGAAGCAATTGCCTCTGTGTTATGAAATATTAAATCAAAATGCTTCCTGTTCCCAGATGTCCCAGAGATAAATACAGCAGTATTTTGAAGACCCACTTGGAGCTGTTTTGCCTGCAAATTTATAGTTTTGTCTCCATTTTCAGAAAACCCTGTTTTATGTGAAGTATAGCACTCTTGGTAGTTTTTAAGGAGCAAACTCCTCTGGAGTTGCCTATGTAGGCAACAACTCTTATGTAGATTGCACACAAGGGATCTGAAGTTGAAAGGCTCCTTTAAGATGACAAATGGGTTGGAAGTGTTATTGTCTTTGATTGCGTGCCTTACATCATCTGTATGTAGGAATAAGGGAGCTATACTTTATCCTTAGCCATTTTATAAATATTTAAGTCCTTATAGTTGCCTAAAGATATTAAAGCATATTTTACGGTAGTAGGAATATAAATATTATATATAGCACAAGATACCAAAGTAGTTTAATGAATTCATAATTTTCTGTTCAGTTTTATTGGAATGTGTTTTATGTTCCAAAACTTCAGTTTAAAGAATAAGAGACTATTCTGCTCCCTGACAAGATGTGAGCCAATTGTGATGTTACGAAGGTTGCTTTAAATGATGATATGGGACTTCACTTAGCAAGAAGATAGAGAAGATGGGTATTAGAATGTACTACACCACTCTCTGTGTTTTAACTTTTAAAAAAGTCTTTTTGAAGAAACCGTTTGGTTTTTAAGTCTTTAAGAAACTGTAAGGTGTTTTGCTTCTCTTTCTCTGTATTTTTTAAAAATTACTTGCAGAAGGAGATGCATATCTAGATCAAATTATACAAGAGTAAATTTTTTAAAATTTGAAGTTTAGTCTAAAAGGTCTGTATTTCATGGCCCCTTGAATACAAAGCTGTGTTGAGGTTATAATTGAGAATATTTCAAATTCCCATCAAATTTAAAAAATTGGTTTTAAAATTTCAGTTTCACTATTTCCCAGTAGGAGTCCGTGCTGGGTAATGCTTGCTGATTACCCACAACAAAAGTAGACACACAATGATGGTAAATTACCTGACCCTTTGCATTTTAATGAGACAATGAGGATTTCATGAAGTGATGTTGTTTCAGTGGTTAATGGTGTCAGCAATGTTGTAATTGTTGGCTGAGGCACATTAGCTGCACAACACATGTAGGAAGGGTTTCTCTCGACAGGCCCTTTGGAGAATAGAAGAGGGTATTATCATTAAGCCTATGTCGTTTGCATGCTGCTAATCACTTACTTTATTATCTTGTGTATCCATTGTCTTTCTTTAATTGCTCTTTAAATGAAAATTAAAAATAGTTCCAATGCCCATGATACTTGTGATAGCTTCTTGATTATGAAGATAACTTCAGGAAAATGGAACATATAGATAATATATTGCAGGATTACAAGATAGTTTGAAAGTTATATACCATAGCAGGCAGCCTCATGAGCATAATTCTGGTATCTTTCTTTGCTTCAGTACGTGTTGTTTGTTTAATAAATGGTTATTTATATGCATAAATAGAGATCGATGTCACTATTTTGCTTTAGTGTGGAAGGTATACAAAGCATCGATATCCAGAAGATTCCACCAGTGTAATAACATTACAGGAGAAAGATTTTATTTCTTTGTTCTTTCCAGTTAAATCCTAATCTGTGATATACATTGTAGGAGAACAAAATTTAACACCTGCTAGTGAGTTACAGAACTTTGACAGCTTTAGGGTAAAACTGGCAGAATAGTTTTTATTAAGACAGACCTGTTGATTTTTAAGTTTGACAATGTTAAATTTGAGGCAGCCCAGACTTTCCATAATAGGTAGTCTCTAAAAACTTGGTAGCTCCTGATTATCGAGAACCTTCCAAAACTTTCAGCGTTTGCAGAGTTGGCTATGCAGGCTGAACTTGGGCACTGCCTTCATCTGAAAATCAATATTACTATGCCCATATAGTGTAATTTTGCAGCTTTTCTTTTTAACATCTGAACAAACCAAACCTGAAAAACTAGATTTGTTTATATTACAAATGATATGGTAGGATTTTTTATTGAAGGAAGAAGATCCTACAAAAGTATAACTGAGATTGGACCTTTTGCATTTGTTTGAGGTGTGGTTGCTGTTTTAAATTTTGTGTGCAGCCTTAAATGTCAAATACTCTTAATACAATAGCATGATCACTAGTTAGTAGTGGGAGGCAAAGTATCTCTACAGTATAACAGCATGTATATTTTCAGAAAGTTTGACTTCATGGAGATTTTGCTTAAATGCATAGGTGGAATTATAGTGTGATTTGATGTCTTCATAGTATTTCCTATTTCTGCCAAATTCATGTCAGTCTGCTTGTTTTGTAGCTTAGAAACGAGTCTCCACATGAGGGCAAAGATAGCTAGACATTTTTGAAAGAACTCCTCTAAAAAAGAATAGAGAAATTTCACTGAAATCAGACTGTGTCATATGGGTGCTGAGACAACCTTGGGGGAATTGTTTCTTGTTTTATTTGAGGACAGATGGATTGGATTAATAGCACTACAATTATATGTGATATTCTTAAGAACAAATGTTCCATTAGTTAATTTAGCTTGCTCAAAAAACAGTTTATGCTGTAACCAAAATCAAATTCAAAAGAGGTACTTGAACATTTTGTTTAATATTAGGCTGTGTATTTTAGAAACTATATCTGTTTAAATCCTCAATAATTTATTAATTATTCCTATTCTAACTGTTCATGAATGAAGAAGATACTTCCTAGAATGGTAACTTCAAACTTACAGAAAAAAGTTCAGCTATATAAGAAGATCCTTATTGAACTGATTTATTTAATCTACCCTTGAAAATCAGCTTGAAATCAGTGTTTGACAAGCTGCTTAAAATAATTTTTTGGTGAAGTCTTTCTAATAGGACAAATATCAGAAAGATTTTTCCATATAACTCCAATTTCGCAACCTTGCTGTTTTCAGTGTGTGCTTAAGGAAACAGATACTCTATTATATCCTTCTTGGTTTCATTTCCTGCCCCTTGCCTCCACATCTTCTTTAGAGTTCATAAAAAAGGGATTGTGCCACAAACTCTTTGAAAAGGATTCTTTGAAGTATGACATTCATGGAGTTTTTAAACACAGATTTGCATTCTTATTGACAACAGAGGTTGTGCCATTTTTAAACCCAACAGTAGTATTTCGATGCATGAAAGACAGTCAATATAATGCTGAAAACTAAAAAAAAAAGAAAAAGAAAACAAAACTGCTTGCTAGAAGTTTTCAATATGACTGTACTGTCCACTGCATAGCATGGCATATATTTTATGGTTGCCACTTAATTTTTACTACTTAAAGAATACCACATTACAGTTTACTGCTATTGTCTTTGCCAGCTTGGTTGCTAGTGTAATGCGCTTTGGATCACGTATAAATAAAATAAATATGGAGCTGGTGCAGAGACACTTCTGCTGGTAATTCTTTAAATATAGAGACATTTGAACTATGAGAGGCTAGCATAGCCCTTAAAATTTTAGCAAAAACTCTCATAAAATAATATGAGTCATTCTATCATGGTAGTGGGTTACTTTTCTTCCTGAGATTAGTACTGTAAGCCAAAAGAGTGCAAACTTATCAATGGAAAGTTTGTCTTTTCTTAAGAGCAGGCAGTACCTCACTGGTTTTGTGTATGCTTTTCCTTTTTTCTTGATACATGTGAGTAAGTTATCTGTTTATTTACACTGGTGACTCTATGTGTTGGACATTCTTCCCCCTAGAATGGCCATCAGATGCCCAAGTTTCTTTCTGGCTTCTTGATTCTGGATCCCATACTCATTGAAGCAGAGTTTCCCAAACTTTACAGATTGGGTACTACCAGTAGTATCACTGCTGTTCTTCAGGCAGTTGCATCTACACAACCTTAGATATTGTTAGTAGATAATATATTGCTACTGGTACATCATTCACGAGTATGCAGTTAGAGAGCTACTTCACATTCATCCTGATTCCGTAACCGTGCAACTTCTATTTAGATTTTTTTTAGTGTGAAAAAGGAGGAGTAGAAAGAAACGGAAATCCTCATTGTCTTTTTATTTCCAGTCAGAGTCAAGAGTAATTGCAATAAATTAGCCAATTTTAGTATTTGGTTGATCTGTATTGAAACTGGAATAGAAAGTGACATAATGTTTATGTGACATATAAAACATGGAGCTACCGTATTTTATAACATACCGAGCTGAACAGAGTATAAGGCTGGTTTCATATATTAGCCGTTCCTGTGAACTTCAGTATCAGAAGGTTGACATTTCTTTTAATGGAAGTACTTTCTGGAGGTATTTCCCTTCCTATTACTTTATCATGCACTACAGGGATGGTTTTCCGGTTGGCCAGTAGTACTGATGATTCTGAAGTGCAAATAATTGGATGGTGTTTCCTTATTCCTGCTTCAAATTAGGCATCATACATTATTTGCAAGGTTCAGATTAAACTGCAGCAGGGCTGTAGTAAGTTATCTTTTTGGATCAGGAGAGTTTTGTTTGAAGACGTACACGAATATTGCTTAGGGTCGTTCCCCACAGTGGTAACTGCACCTGGGCATGAGTGATTTGTTGTGCTTTCCATTGAAAAGTTGATTGAGTTAGTGTTATGCAGGCTGGCATAGTTCAAAACAACTTGATACTCCTTTTCACTCATGGTATCTACTAAGATGTCTTTAACAGACATACTCCTCTGAAGTTGTGTGTATTACAGAAGGCAGTATTGGACTGACAAAGAGCATGACTGGTTTCTTTTTTTTTTCTCCTATTTATGGTGTTCAATTTGGAGTTCTGGTAAAAAATTTTGGCTTTTGCAGTGCCTTTGTGGTAGTATGCTGAAAGCGTGAATGCCAGAATGAAATTTTCTATCAAGCCTCCTTTTAAAAAATGTGTTCACACGTGACCACAAAATCCATGTTCTTTTACTGTGAGCATTTAATCACCTGTCCACTAAAAAGTTGCGACAGTATCTGGTGAAATCTGGCAGGATTGGACATGGGCACAAAATGCTCTCTAGTTGGCAGGCTTTGCCAAGAGCTTTTTCTTTCCAATATGGAGTAAGAAGGGGGAAGAGCTTTTGGATACTTGCAAATAGATTAGACTGCAGTAAATGTGCAGGAGGCCTATGGAGCATACCTGCCAGATAAATTAGAGGTGGTCTTGATCTGGATCCAACCTGTCTCAGAACTCGTCTCTGAGAATCCAGTTCAGATTTTTTTTATAAAATGAGGTCTTATCCTTCACAGTTAAATCTCTGATCCCCAAGACAGCCTTGAATGTGGGATTGTAGTTTTGAGCCAGCCTGTAGAGAACTTAATGACGTTTTACTGTAGGTTTCCAGCTCACTTCCAGCTTGAGTAATTTACAAGTCTGCTGGCATTGTTTAGCCCACACAGACCATGAAGTCGACTGTAAGTCCAAGTTGATGGAAAAACAGTAGTGCTAGAACAGAGTGACAGGTGTTGATTATCACAAAATGTCTGTTTAAGTGTTTTGTATGGATTAATTTCCTCCCTGCACACACCTGAAATTTTTGTAGAAGTTACAAAGTAATTGTACTTAAAGATGTGGATTCATCTGCAAAAGAAATTGTCGGAATACATATTGCAAAAAATGACTGCTGTGGTTATTACTGTCGCTGCTCAGGGGAGCTATTCAGATGCCTCATTTATTGAAGCTTAATAGATTAAAAGTCCAAATTGAGTCTCATGATATAAACCTAATCAGATTCTAATCTGCATCATTTTCCCATAAACAGCGATGGGAAATTTGTTTAATTTATGTTTCAGTAGTTGCCAATCATGTTTTGGAGAGCATTGTTACTTTTATTTGTCAAAATATTTTTATTGATTGTTTGCTATGACATCTGGCTTTGCTCTTCCTTTTTCACTAAGGAGAAATTTACTTTATTTGATATAATGTAAGCTATAATGACATAATGTAGAGTCTTGCCTGACATGCCTATATATAATTTTTAATGGTGAGCTTTCAATTTTATTTGTAGTTATTGAATAGCTGTCTCTGTGAACTACGTAATATAGCTTAATTTATTTGGTAAGTTTTATTCAGCATATTTATTTATTTTTACCTGAGGTCTAAATAAGCAAGGTTGATTAATTATTAAATTGAAAAGAATTTGGCACCATTATATGCTAATTTCTTTTAGCTGCAAACCTGTGCTACACTTAGATGCTACCAACTTTGTGCCCTAGAAGTACGTAGTGTAGAAAACTATTAAATGGTAAATGGGGATTAGGGACAAATCAAAAATTAAATTTGTAAAGAAAGTGGCTAAAAACTACAGGATTTATAATTTCTGATGTTATGAATTTAAGTTTATCCCATAAAAAGGGGAGTGTTTTGGATAGCTGTTGATCAACAAATTGCTGAATGAACATGTTACTATTTCTTCTCTCTCTTTCCAAATATTTCTATAGTTCTAGTAGTTCTTTCCGAACAAAATAAGAAAAAGCAAAGAAAAAAAAAAATGTCTGTGAGAACGAACCAAACTATTCTCTAGAACCTGGACAGTAATATTAGGAGTAGGTGCTGTACCTAGATGTGCAATCCACCAGAACAAATGAGTTGCACTAGAAGAATGATGTGAGAGAACTAAATTCCTTCCCAACAGGTATAGGCTTTGGAAAAACAGGTTCATGACAACAAAGAAAGGAGGGTGAAAGTAGACTGAAAACCAAAGATGACATTACAATTTCAAAACAGAACAAGAAATTACAAATCCAAAGCACATGGTATATTGCAGAGTTAGAATATTCCCTGACCAGTTTACTGTAAAAATATAGCATAAAATTAATGCGAATACATCCCAAGCACTAGGGTAAGTGTGAAGTAGTTTGGAAACCATCATCCTCCACATTCTAGAAATTATTTGTATTTTACTGTGTGTTTTCAATTAGAGAAGTACCCAATCGTTCCTGTTTCTGGAGATGGCTTAGAAAATAGGTGCTTAAAGACAGCTACAGGATGGTGCTAACTATCAGACAGTAAGCTCCTGATGGCCAGTCCCTTTTTCTTGTTGCACAATGGAGAACCTGCAGAGTCTCTCAGTTTAATATTCAATTTCTCTTTCTGATAGCCTGAAAGCTCCAGGCAATTATTCTGGTTTGCTTGGCTGTAACCATTATACTTGTCTTCATGGCCCTCATAGGTTTCTGTGATTTCTCTGTGCCACAGAGTGCTTTAAAAAGTAAGAAATTATTTTCCTAAGTTTTCCACTTAGGCTGTGGGAGCCTACACAGTGACATCTCTCCCACATTCCTCTCCTTTCCAGAGCTTTAGAGATAATCTCCAAGAGATCATTAGATATTCAGGCACAAATTACAGTAAAAGTCAGAATTGAAACCAGAATTCAGGATTTCCAGGTTCTGAAACGAAACTACAACTCTCTGTCTCAGACCACATGGGATATTAAAGCTAGAATTGTTTCTAAATTGAATGGCTGTAACAGATTCCCATGAATGTCAGCAGCTCTTTAGCTGCAGGACTGCTGCTGAACTTTCCAGGTATACCCAAGTGGCTGTACTTTGGAGAATAACAGGTATAGTCTATCATTCAATTGAATTCACTGGAATGTTAATAGACATTTTCAGCAAACAGTAGCAAAAGGATATAGCTGTGAGGTCCTTTTGTAAGACAATTATTTCTTTTTGTCTGGCTCTACTTAACGAAAATCCTTGTCCCGTATTCCTCCATGATAACTTGTTGGGGGTGTATCTGGCAGTCCACCACCTGTGTGTTATTCATATATGCTCAAAATACGATTGTTGTTTCATGCTTCTTAGATGAGCCAGAGCTAGTTGATGGTATGTACGCTTTTAAAATTATGTTTTGGGGGGTTTTAGTCCATACATTACCCAGGGAATACCATGGCACCTTTCCCTAGAGTAGCATTATTTAAAGGGCACTGTCAATTTACGTAGCACTTTAATGACAAGGCCACAACCTTTAGGTCTGCCAAGTGGATTTTTGGTTTGTGAAACTGCATTCTGCCTGCATAGGGTTCCAGTTTAGTAAAACATACATCTTTGAAAGCGAAGGGAGGCAAAGAGGAAAGGAGCAGGGGGAAAGGGGGAGAGGATCATAAAGAATCCATTATGATCCTTTGGAATTGAAGATATTTTATAAATGTAGCATGAAAATCCAGATTGAGAATATGTCCATCTGGGGCTCAGTGAAGTCAGTGAAACAGAAGCAGTGCACATCCAAGAGCCAAATTTGTTTAACATTAAAAACCTAGTAAACCTTTACTGGCCCCTTAGCAAACTAAGAGGATGTATTTACTGCTGGATAGAGCAAACCTTCCTGCATTTCATGGGACATTACTCAGTGAAGTGAACTGCATAGGAACAAAAACCAGTAGTTTATGGCCAGCACAGTCAGCAGATCCCTTGACCATCAGGCCACTTGCTCCAAATAACACATGAGCAGGGCAAACTATAATTATTGCTGGTGCTTTCAGTGGGCAGAAGTCACTGTTAAACCGTGCCAGCATTCCTTAATTTTGAACTTCATCACAGTGCCACTGTGACTGCTAGAATACATGCATGTTCCTGCTGGCCAGTTAGTGTCCCCCTGAGTTCCTGAGAGGACCGTGGATCAGCCTGGCTCAGGAGGCAGGCGTGAGTCTAACAGAAGCCCAGTACTGCTCATCACTTTGTAGGTGGGATTTTGTAAGAGACAAGGAGGGCCAGCTGGCCCTGCTGACTCTGAACAGGATAGCTCAGTAACTCTGGGGAAAAAGAGCTTGCCTCCTTTGGGGGAAGAAGTTTTCCTGAGGTTCTTATTCCACAAAATTGAGAATGTGTTAGAGAGGTAGGATCTTGCCTCTAATGCAATTGTTTGGTTGTTTCACCTACTTTTGCAAGCAGTAGTGTCCCAGAGGGAGCTGGGAAATATTTATTTGCACAGAACCAAGATCTTGAATCAGCTGCTTTCTGCGGAAATCTGCAGGAGGCTGACTCCTTCAGAGCAGGTAGCTGAGTTATGGCGTGGGAGTCCCTGTCTCTCAAAGAGGGAGGGGAGCAGTGACTCCCGACTGCCAGTTCTCACTCTTTTTGAGCACATCAGGAACCCAGAGCCTATGTTCCTCTCAGAAGCATGGTATATTTAATCCACTGTTTGGCAGCATCTTCTTATACAGATGGGGGCTTGCTACCTCCTGTTGAAGTCCAAGCTTTTTCCTCAGTTTGATGTTATGGTGGTTATTACTATAGCCAATGGTGGTGTGTTGACCCTGACTGGCAGCTAAGCACCCACCCAGTCTCTTGCTTACTTCCAACCAGTGGGATGGGAGAGAGAATCAAAAGGGTAAAAGTTAGAAGAAATCTCATGAGTTGACGTGAAGAGAGTTTAACAAGTGAAGAGAAAAAAACCCCAAAACGAACAAACAAAGAAACCCCAAAAAACCAAGTGATACAAAGGCAGTCACTCACCCAGTACACCAATTTAGTATCAGATGCATTGGCTGCAGGAACTGGTATGGTTGTGCTGCACTTTACCTCCTAATTGTTGGCAAAGAGAATTTCCTGTCACTGTATTTCCTCATACAGCGACTGTGCTCAGGCTTGCACAGGCCATGCAAATTTTACTCTAGGAGTTGATCCTGTTAAGCAATTGTAACCGCAACTCCCTCAGTTGTTAGTTGAACAAGGAGACACTGCGGTTATAAGAAGATCACAACTATCAGATCTGTTTTATGATTTTTATGAACATTAATGGAACAAAGTTTGGGGACTGAAGGAAAAAATGGAATATGAAAAGGAAAATGAAAAGAGGCTGTGAGGAAAGCATGTCATTTCTAAATGAATGCTCTGTGCAGAGGAACTGAATCTTTTCACAGCTGAAAATGGGTCTTAAATCTGATGCCTTAGCTTGTTTCAGCTTCTGTAATGAAATAGAGTTTTCCTAATACCCTGTGACCTGAATTTCTCCTTGCTTTATGGGTGCTATTCCTTGACGTACAAACCTGTATTTTCTCAAGTCAGCATTTGATGATGGATGTCAAAATACAGATCATGTATTATGCATATAGCATTACCGATTTAAGGTGTTTACTTGTCAAGTTGAAGAAATTCAGAAATGTCACATTCACTGAATCTGCACAGCTGTCACTTGTACTTTTTCATGCCTTTAAATGAAAGTTCTGATAAAGCAGGTTAGTTTTCCTGTACTTTTTTTTTTTTCTTTCCTGGAGGAAAAAAGTAGAGAGCCTGTATATAGCTTTTATGTTGTGACATGGGAGGAGGAATTTGGCCTGAAGGTGTACAATGCCTTGTGACTCCAAACATAGGCTCACAATACCCCCAAGTACTCCTGTTTTCATTTTCCTGAGACCATTCCAAGATTTTTATATTTTTTAAAAGTGAATTTGTAAAGTTGTCTGAACTAAGCATGGAAAAGGAAATTAAATTAAAACAGCAGATACTTCTCAGATCTTCCAGGACTATAAGATGAAAAATATTAAGGCATGTGTCAATTTTTCATTCAAGGAGAAAACAAGATCCCTTTAACATGCTTCCTGCGTTTCAGATTGAATGCACTATGTGTGCAGTGTGCAATTACAAAACTCTTGACAGTCTGTGTCTAACAGAAATGCCACATTTACTTCAATCTACCAACACCATTCTAGGAAGACAAATATCTGAAGGGCCAGAGAGAGGTGGCTACAAATAGCCTTAGATGGAGACTGTGCATGCCTCAGTCAGTGTGTGGGCATGTTGCAGTAGAGGGAGGTCAAGAAGGACTTACACATTTAGACTCAGTTATGCCAGCTTTCTTCGATTTGCTTTTAGCTGTTAGGGAAATACCCATCTGAAGATCTTGATTCACTGAAAGATGTTTTAGGGAGTGCATCCTGAGATGGGAAGAGAAAAGCCTTCAGGAAAAAGAGAGAAGCAGGGCCTCTAGGGATGCTCCCAGCAGTACAACCCCTAGGGTGCATAGGAACAAGATAAGTTTTCTCCGCTGTCAGGTAAGAGAGTGTAAAAAGTCTTGTTATTGCCATTTTGACTTGTGAATCTTCAGAGGACCAAATTGGGCCTGCAATTTTAACTGCTCAATGAGTCTAAAGCTACTGGAGCTTTTTTAAATGTAGTGTGACAAAAGCCACGTCTTTCCTTTCCTGTAGCATAAAGAATGCAGAACTTAAACACCAGATCCTGCAGTAGAAGGATGTGCCACACTAGTACCCGGCTCTCCTCCGATCACATTCCCTGTCTTTGGAGTAACACTTTAATTTTCCTGCTCCTGTGAGAGTGTCAGGGTTGCCTCTAACTCATGAGGTGATGCCTCAAGGAACTCTGTTAGATGCACTTTGTGAGTCTGAGTAAGCATTCATTGAGCCAATACAGCTATTAGTCTGTCATGGTTTAGGCCCACCTGACTGTAAGCACCACACAGCTGCTCACTCTCTCCTCCCCCTCCCAGTGGTATGGGGAGCAGCATCAGAAGAACAAAAGGTAAAACCTCATGGGTTGAGACAAAGACGTAGAGGGATCACTCACCAGTTACAGTCATGGGCAAAACAGACTTGACTTGGGGAAAAAAAAAATCAATTTATTACTATTGAAATCAGAGTACGATAATGAGAAACAAAACCAGATCTTAAAGATACCTTCCCCATATCCCTCCCTTCTTCCTGTCCTCAACTTCACTCCCAATTCCTCTACCTCCTCCCCGCCAGTGGCGCAGTGGAATGGGGAATGGGAGTTGCAGTCAGTTCATCACGCGTCATCTCTGCTGCTCCTTCCTCCTCAGGGGAGGACTCCTCACACTCATTCCCTGCTCCAGCTTGGGGTTCCTCCCACGGGACACCTCCATGAGCTTCTCTGATGTGAGTCCTTTCCATGGGCTGCAGTTCTTCACCAACTGCTCCAGCATGGGTCCCTTCCACAGGGTGCAGTCCTTCGGGAGCAGACTGCTCCAGCGCGAGCTTCCACTGAGTCTCAGACTCCTTTGGGTGCATCCACCAGCTCCGTCGTGGGGTACTCCAGAGGCTGCAATTGGATGTCTACTCCATCGTTACCCTCCATGGCTGCAAAGGCACAGCTGCTGCCTCACCAAGGGCTGCAGGGGAACCTCTGCTCTGGCACCTTCTCTCTTCACTGACCTTGGTGTCTGCATAGTCGTTTCTCTCACATCCCACTCCTCTGTCCTCTGCAGATCTTTTCAGAAGTTTTTTTCCTCTCTTAAATACGATATCACAGAGGTGGATCCACTGTTGTCAATTGGCTTGGCCTCGGTCAGATGTGGGTCTGACCTGGAGCTGAGGAAGCTTCCAGCATCTTCTCATGGGAGCCACCCCTGTAGCCCCTGCCTCATTACCAAAACCCTGCCACACAAACCCAGTAGGCAGTTGCCGTGCCAGACACAAGGAAACATTTGCAAACTGATACCAGTTGGGAATGCAACTGACTGTTGCCATCCTGGTCTTATTGAATCAGTTTCAGCACAATGAATAGTATTAAATGACTGCTGTTAATGTTACTAACATTTCCGATTGCTTCTAAGAAATCTGCTTTCTAAAGATTTTCTATGCACTGGCAAAATTTAATTGCTTTGCTGTCTCTAGGTTTGCCTATGGCTGTGTTTTTGTCTTGAGAGACTGTTGAAGATACCACATCCAATTCTTTTCTTCTAATGAATTTCTTCACACGTTTTTTGCTCACTTTTTACTTATCCTGTCCTTACAATCCTGATGTTTTGTCATGTGATAGTCAGAAGGAAATCTGTACTGGCACCTTCTGGAGAGCTAAGTCAGTCTCTCCTATCAATGGCTCTAGTTTTGTTACCTATATATTCTATAGGTGATATAGACAAAACATAGGGAGAAATGAACTGAATATCAAATAGAAACTTAAATTCCATTAAATCAAGAAGTCCAGATCTAGTGATCCTTATAGTTTGTCTTGTTTAGGGACAGCTTAAGAGTGATGGTAATTATCACTGGAAGAGAACCATAAATTCCTCAGAAAGACAATGTAAAATCAGTAACACTTGTTAACAAGTAATTTCTCTGTTTGTAAATTTGTCGCCAAACTGAAGAAAGGTAAAGTAAAAGTATCATATAATCTTCTTCTGAATTCAATTATAGATGATAATGAAGTTATGTCAGAAATTGATTTGGCTGTGAATAATTTAGAATCGGTATGTGAAGAATTAAAAACTAGTTCAGACCACAAACGACAGAGGATCAAAAGTCTGTCCCTGGATGTCAGTTGTGGATTCAAAGAACTTGGGAATAATGGGGCAAAAAAATTAGTGTATTCTCATAAATGTGTGTTTTAAATTAAGCTTACTTAATCCTATTCCTAGCAGACAAATATTTGCTTAAAACTGCTGCCTTGATATTGGTCTACATGAAACCTTAAAGTCAAACTCTGGCTTCACCATCACTTATGCAATAATGACATTAAATGAATATTCCCATGCTTTCTGCAGCTTTAATGAACAAGGGAGATGGAATGCTTTAGTCCCAGCTGTGAATTTCCTGTTGCATGTGCTTTTGTATGACTGCCTGTTTTTCAGCATGTGCAATCAAAATCCAAAAGGCTCTGCCTGAGTATTTTTTTAATTTAAAAAAAAAAAAGGTTAAAAAATGCTCAGTGTCAAGAGGTCCTTTTCAGACTGTGTAGCGAATCAGGCTGAAAACACAATCTTTTTCAGAGGTGAACCTTGCTGCTCTCCAGATCTCTTTTTTCTTTGAGTGCCTGCCAATGTGTTTCCTCTCCCACTTTTCTTTCCTAGACATCCCCAAGGGTATAAAACTCTTTATAGTTTCTTTTCAAGCATTCCTCTTACATACTGTTTGAAAACCTGTGTCGTTTTCCTTCCATCCTATCTTTTTTGGGGTTTTTTTTCTGTTAGAATGGACCCTTCCATCCCAGTATTTCTATACTTGGAATCCTCATAAAATGCATATTATGAATGGTACACCTCAAAATGAAAACAAAACAAAACAAAACTTTGTGTGGGTTGTATTTCTTCTGGAAAACAGTTAGAAAATTTCAAATTCTGCATGTTGATTAAACCTAAAATCTGTTAATGAAAGCAATTTGTTCCTCGTGGTTGTATTACTGATTGCAAGCAATACTCTTAATAATAATTAATACTGGGTTAAGGAGCAATTAAGTAATCTGGACACCCATAAATCTATGGGTCCTGATGGGATGCACCCGCGGGTGCTGAGGGAGATGGCGGAAGTCATTGCTAGACCACTCTCCATCATCTCTGGCAAGTCGTGGGAAACAGGGGTGGTGCCTGAGGACTGGAGAAAAGCAAATGTCACACCAGTCTTCAAAAAGGGCAAGAAGGAGGACCCGGGTAACTATAGACCGGTCAGCCTCACCTCCATCCCTGGAAAGGTGATGGAACAACTTATTCTTGATGATCTCTCTAGGTATATCAGGGATAAGAAGGTCATTAGAGGCAGTCAACATGGCTTCACAAAGGGGAAGTCATGCTTGACCAACCTGATAGCCTTTTATGAGGATATTACCAGGTGGATAGATGATGACAAAGCAGTAGATGTGGTCTATCTCGACTTCAGAAAAGCATTTGACACCGTCTCCCACAGTATCCTCACGGCTAAACTGAGGAAGTGTGATCTGGATGATCGGGTAGTGAGATGGATTGTGAACTGGCTGGAGAAAAGAAGCCAGAGAGTTGTGGTGAATGGGATGGAGTCTAGTTGGAGGCCTGTATCTAGTGGAGTCCCCCAGCGTTCGGTATTGGGACCAGTGCTGTTCAATATATTCATCAACGACTTGGATGAGGGAATAGAGTGCACCCTCAGCAAGTTTGCTGATGATACGAAACTGGGAGGGGTGGCTGACACGCCAGAAGGCTGTGCTTCCATCCAGC
>WKFP01014812.1:975659-1027132 GCA_011057875.1 Pterocles orientalis
GGGGGGCAGCATAATTGTGTATCACCTATTCTCTCCCTCCTTCGGGGCCATTGGCTGGGAGTGGGCTGGGCCTTTGGCCATCAGGTGGGGAGGGGTAATATCACTGTGTATCACATTGCATCTTTGTATATAGTATTATTTCTAATATTATTGTAGTTTAGTAATTAAATTGTCCTTATCTCAACCCACGAGTCCTCTTTGCCCTTTACCTCTTTAATTCTCTCCCCTATAATTGGGTGGGGGCAGGGACTGTGTGAGCGGGTGTGTGTGGTTTGGCCCCCAGCCAAGGGCCAACCCATCACACCCGGGCAACTACAGGCCGGTGAGCCTCACCTCTGTGCCTGGGAAGATCATGGAACAGATCCTCCTAGAAGCTATGCTAAGGCACATACGAGACAAAGAGGTGATTCGAGACAACCAGCATGGCTTCACCAAGGGCAGATCTTGCCTGACCAATCTGGTAGCCTTCTATGATGGACTGACGGCTTCGGTGGACAGGGGAAGGGCAATGGATGTCATCTACCTGGACTTCTGCAAAGCCTTTGACATGGTCCCTCACCACATCCTTCTCTCTAAATTGGAAACGTGTGGATTTGAAGGATGGACTGTAAGATGGATTAGGAATTGGCTGGCTGGACGCAGCCAAAGGGTTATGATTAATGGTTCTGTGTCAGGGTGGAGGCCAGTCACGAGCGGTGTCCCTCAGGGGTCCGTCTTGGGACCGGTGCTCTTTAACATCTTCATCATTGACATAGATGATGGCATCGAGTGCACCCTCAGCAAGTTAGTGGATGATACTAAGCTGAGTGGTGCTGTTGACACACTGGAAGGAAAGAAAGCCATCCAGAGGGACCTGGACAGGCTGGAGAAGTGGGCCCGTGTAAACCTAATGAGGTTTAATAAGGCCAAGTGCAGGGTGCTGCACTTGGGTCAGGGCAACCCCAGGTATTTATACAAACTGGGGGAAGATCTCCTTGAGAGCAGCCCTGCGGAGAAGGACTTGGGGGTCCTGGTGGACATGAAGCTGGACATGAGCCGGCAGTGCGTGCTTGCAGCCCGCAAAGCCAACTGTGTTTTGGGCTGCATTAAGAAAGGGGTGGCCAGCAGGGAGAGGGAGGTGATTGTGCCCCTCTACTCGGCTCTTGTGAGGCCCCATCTGGAGTACTGTGTCCAGGCCTGGGGCCCCCAGCACAGGAAGGACGTGGAGCTCTTGGAAAGGGTTTAGAGGAGGGCCACTAAGATGATCAGAGGGCTGGAGCACCTCTCCTATGAGGAAAGGTTGAGGGAACTGGGCTTGTTTAGCTTGGAGAAGAGAAGGCTCCGGGGAGACCTCATTGCGGCCTTCCAGTACTTGAAGGGAGCGTATAAACAGGAGGGGGAGTGACTGTTTACGAGGGTGGGTAGTGATAGGACAAGGGGGAATGGTTTTTTAAACTAAGACAGGGGAGGTTTAGGTTAGAGATAGGAGAAAGTTTTTCACCCAAAGGGTGGTGGCACACTGGAACAGGTTGCCCAGGGAGGTCGTGGATGCCCCATCCCTGAAGGCATTCACGGCCAGGCTGGATGTGGCTCTGAGCAGCCTGGTCTAGTGGTTGGCGGCCCTGCATATGGCGGGGGGGTTGAAACTAGATGATCACTATGGTCCTTTTCAACCCAGGCCATTCTATGATTCTATGATTCATTCTATGATTCTATGATTCTATGAACATGAAGGTTCCAAAATGTTATAGTGGGAACTGTTTATCTACTCATGTTATTATCTAAATCAATGTCCCTGAATGAATTGTTTAGTAGGGCACTTTCACAATGGAAAAAGTAGGGTTAATTCTTCTGATTTCCACTGGTATTGCCACAAGAAGAGAGTGAAATGTTGTGGACACCATTACTTTATTTTGCAAGGGTATATCTTGCATATAGTATATAGTGAGGCAACAAGAAATATCTGGAACATGACTGTTCAGAAATTTTTACTTGGAATTAATCATATAATCCTCACAATATTTTTAGTTATTGATAGCTTTTATTAACTTCTAGCTTTTGACAACATGCCCCTCCATTTCTGCAATTCCTTTCTTCGACAGAGTCTTTTTTTCAAATATATTTTCACATCTAAGTGGTCATATTATATGTCAGGGACAGTGCAGCCTGAAGGCAGAGAAGCAAATTTGATAACAAGAGTAGAAAATTCTAACTTAGAAAAAACACTAATCAAGAAGACAAGCCAAGGATTGTTCGCCATCTTGTCTTTTCTTTCACCACTTTGCTGACTGGTGGCAGCATTATTTTCCCTTTTATTCCTCAAAGGCCTAGTAAAGATTTGGAAAAGTATAATTCTTCCTGATCCTTCAGAAAATGTAAGTTGAATGAGATGTTTTCCCTTTTACTTTCCCTGTTCTCATGGGAAGGATGTCTTTTTCACCACTTCTATAAGAAAAAGAGTATTTCTCACACAAACTAATCTACTTCCACTATATTAGCTTTTTTTTTCTAAAGTGCGCTTGTTTTTAGGGACCAGCTTCTGTCCATACTGCCTAACTTCAAAGCCAGTACCGGCAAACTGAACCCCAAATCCTAATGGAATTGTGAGATCTGTGGTCATGCTTTCATCCTATTAATTTCACAGGAATTCTGTAAGAAAGAAATAATTCACACTGTGCTGGCCTGTGCCAGCTTACTTTGAGACATGGATATAATTCATTATTCAATCCACTTAGTGATTCAGGGCTTTTTATTGTTTAATTTTTATAGAAAAATTTGATTCTATAATCTCTGGGGATATCTCTAGAGTGCAAATTCCTTGTATTGTCTACAGTACAAACATGCAATGCGTGAACTGCTCCATCAAGAATTAATATCTTCTCATAGTAGTGGCGTTTTTTAATAAAACAGGTGTAAGAAAGGTTAAAAAGTAGAATAATACCCACACATACAGTATTCTTTCTGACCTGCAGGTAACTTGAAACATACACATAGATGTATGTATATAGAAAAAGAGGTGCAAATATATTTAAAATAATTTTCTTTTGTATAATTTTATTAATACAGAAGTAGTGGGCTAAATCTTACTCGTAAATCACAGATTAGAAAATGTATTATCACTTTCTGCTTCAAATCTGAATGCTGAAGCTCATTTATGTTCTGTTAGTTTAGCATTATTTCCTATAAGATGACAGTATTAGATACTATAGAATTGAAATTGTCTGTTATTTTCTTATTTCAAAGATAAAAGGCTTAATGAAGTTTACTTTTCAAAATCCTATCTACAGTCTAAGTACACACAGTTTATTCTCTGCAGCAAAGGCAATATATTCCACAAGCCCGTGATTCACAGTGTGGTAGTTCGAAGATCATTGCTGAGAAGACAATAACAAGCTCAAAAACTGCATTGTCTTTTTGATGAGTTGGTCGCAGTGGACTCTGCAGGCTGTGGTTAAAGTGCATTGTTGCACTTTGTGTGAAGATTGTAGGCATGGCTATGTTGTAAGCATGGCAGTAGCTATCGTTAAATTGCACCAGCTAATCATTATGTCTTTGAAGAAACATCTACTGCCATCAAAGATTCGAATGATATGTATTGATATTTGTTTTGTCATCACATATGCAAACCCAGGGAAAGAATATATGTAGCCTCTCAATCTCAATGTGGCACCACTCCTGGAAAGCAAAGCACACTCTCGTCACCAAGTTGAGTGTGACTGGAAAACATGGGACATGAAGCACCTTTTAGATAATATAGATGTTTTGTAAAAAGATACTCTTCAGCTATAAAAAAGTTACACGACACAGGATAGCTTAAGAGAAGCAAATTTTTGAGTATTTTTTCCTTTTCTGGATATTGTTGATATCATTATTCCAGAAGAATTCCTGTGCATGCAAGAAAACCAGTTGTATCAACACGCAGTACCTTCAAAGGTTTGAACAGTTGGCCTGAGAGCCAAAGCTTCTCCCTTATTTCTTTTGGCACTGAAGCAATGAGAACCACAAAAGTTCTGGCAGGTTGGCATCACTCCCATGCATACTGCTGACAATAGAGTTGATATACTGTTGGAGTGGTGCCGCTAGAGGCAAGGTTCTCCACAACTGGATTATGCTGTTTAACATTTGCTATCCTAGAATTTATTAGCTTGTGCTAGAACTTTAGGTTTTGGTTTTTGTTCTGTAATGCAAAATCTATTTTTTTCTTCATATAAATGAAAGCACAGAATGGAAGACAATAGTTAAAACAGTTAAAAACAACTTTTCAGTATATCCCTTACTCAAGAGTTCTCCCTCAGGGATCCTCACAGTCTAATTTATACAGAAAAGAAACTGTTCTATAAAATGAACATTTTGAAATGCAAGACTTTTTTTTGGTGGAAGTCTGTTTAGGGGATTAACAAGCAGCATCTTGTAGCCTAAGTATCCCAAACTTCTTTAAAGTTTGAACAATGTATTTTCAAACTGTAAAACACTATTATTTATTTTCTGCTGTTGATTCTGTCTTAAAGGCCTTTTTTATTGTTATAAGTTGGTGGTGTTAGCTCAGTCATTCCTCGGGTTTGGATATATATTGTTCATTCAACAGAATTCCTCCAACTGAAAAAGAAAAGCAAGTTAAAATATCTGTTTGAAAGCAATGTTAAAAACTGTATGCAGTGAAGGAGGAGTCTTCTTAAAAGAAATCCATAAAAAAACACTAGCAA
This sequence comes from Pterocles orientalis, assembly GCA_011057875.1. NCBI lineage: Eukaryota > Metazoa > Chordata > Aves > Pterocliformes > Pteroclidae > Pterocles > Pterocles orientalis. The sequence continues at coordinate 980,342 of WKFP01014812.1, forward strand.
ACATTTAAAAATGGCAGATATAACTTGGAAAATGACAATTTTAGAGTAATTATAAATGAAAGGTAAAGTGATATTAAAGTTAAAGAAGTGTTATTAAAAGATGTGCTAATTTTCAGTTAAATTTTCTGTAAAAGACCAATTAGTTTAAAAGGCTTGACAGCATTAACTGCAAAACATAAGCACTCTGGTAATTATACTTTTAAAAAATAATTGAACAAATGGGAAAGCATCCCCAAAATGTTTGAAAGAGCTGCACTACAATTCCAGAGCTTAGGCTAGGTGGCACTGCTAGCTCAGATATCTATGTCAGAATTTCCTTGCTATTTACCCAGTTTCAGTGTCTATGAGGCATTTCCTTTTTTCTGTATGTGGACTAAACCTATTTCATATTCTCATTCTGGATGCTGGTTATAGTGATGTCATACAGATGTCCAGTGTCGGGTTCAGTTAATGGCGGCAGCAAACAAGTATTTCTTCAATTATGATTTCACAGTCAACAAAAAGGATTCGCTACCATCACTGGAAAGTGTCTTGTTACTTTAAGTACAGCAGCACCTTTCCAAAGACATTCTGTAGATCGCTGTCTTATAAGTACTGGCATATCCAGGCCATGTACCATCCCACAGAGCAAGTAGAAGATCAGTCTTATATTAATTTCAGTGTATTATTATTCCAAAGGAAATGGATATCAGCTAGTTCAGCTTTTCAGTCTCCGCAGTTCCAAACTGGCAAGAGGTGATGAGAGGAGTCTGATTTTCACAGCAATCCAAAGCCTGGACAAATTAGTTTTTCTTGAGGAGTGTTAAATATGTTTGCACAGGAGGAAGCAACTCTATTTAGCAGAAGGTGGCAAGTTACAGCTTCCTATTCACCCTTTCTTTCTTCCTTATGGTTGGGCATTTCCTGATCACTTGCAGTGCCAGTGCAGTCCATCCTGAAAGTTGGAATCTTTTCACTCATTGATGGCAAAAAAAACCCCCAAAACCATCATTTGGCTGCACTCATCCATCTGATTAAATGGTGACATCCAGATCAGTTATGGTGTGAAACCCAAAGCAAGCCATTGTTCCAAGATAAATGTGGCTTCCTTTGCTAATAAGTGTCTTAGCTTTACCTTAACGGTTGCATAGCAGTGGGAGGCCTTTTTCCAGTGATAGCATTCTGTTCCATCAACAATAGACCTGATTCTTATTTGCATGAGTTCCATAGTAGTGTATGGCTCCCAGAGTTATTCCTGGTTGGCACATGACATAAGTCAGAACTGGGGCCGTTGTGTCTTAATTGCACTGGGGCTTGGGGAGGTGAGGATTTTAATTTATTTTATTTTATTTGTATTAATTAATTTATGACAGGTGCCTGACTTAATACTTTATTTTACTACTGCTTTAATTTCTTGGTTTAGTATGAGATCTTTAGTAAAATAAGTGATATGGCCACAGTATAATTTCTTAGTAGATCATGCTCTAGTGAGCTACAACTAAATTTATGATAAGGGGTGGTTGTGCACGTGTACAGTACAGAATTCAGCTGAGTACATGTGTTTAAATCTTGGATTCTGGCTATAGTTGCTACAATTTGAGTTACAGAAGAAAGATAAAGAGTTGGAAACCAGTGAAGGCTGGCGTAATCATGCCCCCTGAAGAGTAATAAAATTATTAGTACAAGTTTAGACTTTTGCATGTTTCACCAGTCACTGCAAGTCAGCAGTCTATAAAAACAGGCTATTTGACATGAACCAGTATTCATCAGGCTTAGAGCAGGTGAACATTTCTTGCCACAGTTGGACTCATTGTAAACCAGACTTGAAAAATCTGCCAGTAAAGATAACTTTTGCTTTTGTTTCTTGTTTTTCTATCTTGATTTATAGATGTAAAACTGAGAAGAGCATTTTTGAATAATACAAAATATCACCACTTAGAGAAGAAAAACAAATAAAAAATACTGAATAAAAGAGTGGGGAAGGCATGAGAAAATATGCTGTTACAGAAAATGGTGTGCTTTTGTGAAAATGTGTGCTTAAAGTGCCACATAGACTATGTTGAAGCACATCTTTACTGAAAGGGTTTTTCCAGCTTCTACAATTGCAGTGCCTCCACCCTCTAGATCTGGCAGAATTTGCCTTTATATCCAAGAAACTAGTGTCTTGTAACATTGCTGCCTAACTGCAGGAGCAAAGGAATTGTGCTATTCATTTTAGTTCTGAGTCGTGTATGATATACACTGACAAAGGCTAAGAAAGAGACTAAACTTAAGGCCGATTTTTTTTTATTCTGAGTATTTACATGTCGAAAAAGTATAACGAAGTGGGAAGAGTTGCCAAAGAGGGCAACCCTGATTCTCACTCCAGGGACATCAAGGAAGAAGTAACTGAAGAATAAACAATCATGCCTGAATGTCTTCTCTCTCGCACCATAGCAACTCCTGTTAAACATCGTGTAATCACTCTATACTTAACATTCCTGCAAGGGGTCACATTGATTTTTCTATATGTTAAGAAACATTTGAGTATTACACTTGAGTCGTTACACAGTGCATCCACCTATGTAAGAGCTCATTTGAGATAAGCTGTTGTTTTAGACTAACTGAATCTTCCTGAACCCCTGCTAATGTCAGACAACTCTTTACAGTACACTTTGTATTTAAAATATATAGTGCCTTTCCGGGGATAATTTAAAGTAATTGGAGTTGATGAGATGCAAATGTTTGCTTTAGGGTATGTGTAACAATAACAATATGTTCCTCTCATTATAATTTAGTCAACAGGTGAATGGCATATATGCCTATGTAAATAAGCAGAGAAGCTTGAAGTGATGAAACTTCTATGTAACAATTAAAAACTTTGCTATGTAGCATTCATTTTCTCTGTCATCTCAAGTGGACAGTAGAACTGAAGCTTCATTATGCAAAGGAAGAATATCAAAGTAACATGGATAGGAAGCCAGTTCTGCTTTTTGATCTCAGGACAAAATATTTCAACCTGTACCTCTGTTTATCTATGTATTAAATACAATTACATTAAATGGATAGACCAATGATTTTCATTGAAAAGTATTATTTAAACAGTATTATCTTTGGACAACAAGAACTGTTTGAGAATTCAGTATTCAGTTTTACTTTGTTGGATTATAGACATTTGTTCCAAGTCCCAAGTTCAACAAAAATCACAAGTCTAGTAATGGAATCCACAAATCTAGTAATGTCAATTCTGTGTAATCTACAATGAGCTCATTTTCTTCTCGTATGTCCCCCACACTTGCAAAGCTTCTGAAAACACAGACATTAGTGACACTGTAAGTGATGGTGTCTCCTCCTTTAGTTCAAAATTATTTTTTTGCCCAGTAAATTACATTGCAGTATTTAACTGAGTATCTCTGAACTATACCACTATACTTTTAAGTGAACTTGAAATTCATTCATCTGGCATTAAATTAATATTTAAAATACCCATTGTTTGCCTGACAGACCAGCAATGCTACAGATGCTGGCAAAATGACAGTGTAGAGTAAATCTTCCCTAATAAACCACACTTACCCTATACCCTAGAGTTTTTTAAAAGGACCACCAGGATCCCAAACTCATCATACATTTATCTGGAATGAACTCAACATGTTTAATTGATACATGCTTGTGTCTGAACACTGTCAAGTCTCGTAATAAGATGTTTAGTACAATACATCGGTTAGACTGCTAGAGTCCAGCCACAGTAATAAGTAATGACATTTGCAGCACAAAGGCAGCTCCCCAACGAATTGGTGACAAGACTAAAAAGGCAGTCTAGCCTGTGTAAGCTTTAAATGTGGTCTGAATTTTACAATTTCATGTCTTAAAGCCCATTATTAGACATGAAGGCAATGAGAAGGAAGCAGTCATTGCATCACTACTAACACCAATTATAGGAAACATAAATCATTCAGATTTTTGTACTTTAATAAAAATCAGCCTGAATTGGTGTTTAAAAGGAAGGATCTAGTATAGGAGCCTAATGGGATAGAAGAAACTAGAGTAATTGGAGGGTGCTGTCTTTTCACTTTCTGTATAAAATTATTTGAAGAGACAGCCAAGAACTTTAAACAGCAGAAACCCAGAAAAGTTGTAATCTGTACGTCTTCAGTTGTGGCTTTAATGGTGTTTGCTTAAAGAGCTTTCTTTTATCTCTGCAGACATACTTCAATGACAATATCCTCACACTGATACGGACATTGGTAACAGGAGGAGCCACACCAGAGCTGGAAGCACTGATTGCTGAGGAAAATGCATTGAGAGGAGGTTATAGCACGCCCCAGACACTTGCAAACCGGGACAGGTGTCGAGTTGCTCAGTTGGCTTTGTATGATGGGCCATTTGCAGACCTAGGGGTAAGATCATGAGGGAAATGTAGGCCCAAGGGTGGTCTGCAATCTATTTGTTTCCTCTCAGACTGAATTAAAAATCTATCTTAATTAGCTTATAATTTTTATTATTTAATTTAATAGAGCTTTTGGATTGTTTGACAATTTATATCACAAGGTACCACGTTTGCTCTTACCCTTTTTACGAATCCCAAAGCTCCCACTTCACTTTGATGATGATGTAGGATTTGATATTTCTTAAATTAACCTTGTGTTCACCAGCTCTGTTCGAAAAGAATGGAGCGACCTTCTCCACAGAAATGACAGGGAATTCCAGTTTAAGGATTGAGGGTGATGAGAGTGCACAGATAGAAGTAAACAGCTTTTCAGTTCATGTAGAAGTCCAGTCATAGCTGGGACTAACAGCTCATCAAAACACTTGAGCATGTGGCGTAACGTTTTCACAAATAAAACAAGGAATACCAATCCTTCAAATGCTATTTTGCCAGAGCCTCAATTGCACTACATCAGTGAAGGCAGAAGGCATTAACATGCATGATTACTTACGAAACAATATTTTAGATATACAAATTATCAAATTAAACTTTTAAAATTTATGAAAAATTACATATATTTCATTATTAAAGTGAGAGATATTTTATTATCCTTTTAATCCCTCAAATTCTAATTTCTTTTGTGCTCCCCAGTGACTTTGTTTGTGTAGATGATAGTATGGCTGCTGTCAAAAAAGGGTCAAAAATATTAACAATTTTAATACCCCAGTTACTGTAATTTGTAGATTCTTTATTCCCTTGAGTAAAAGATTCTCATTTGTGACAAACAGCACTCTGTACATTGTCCTTTTTGTACAGGCTCATACTGAAAATCCTGTTCCCTGACATTATGTTAACAGAGGGAAAAAAAAAAAAGGAAAAAAAGTGCTGTTCTCTGTTCTTTTTTTCCCCTATCCTTTCTTTCTCCTAGGATGGAGGTTGTTATGGAGATCTATTTTGTAAAGCACTGAAAACATACAATATGCTTTGCTTTGGGATTTATCGGTTAAGGGATGCACATCTAAGCACTCCCAGCCAATGCACTAAACGGTAAGTCCAGTCTTTTATCATAGAATCATAGAATCTTTAAGGTTGGAAAAGACCTCAAGGATCATCAAGTCCAACCATCAACCCACACGACCTAACTCACTGAACCGTTCTTCATTCTTCCTGGTGTGGAAGATTCCAGTGCCTGTAATAAATCTGAAAAAGAGCTTTCTCCTTTTTTTGCATAACTTTGCCATAAAAGCTAACTCTTTGAGGACTTAATGATGACTCTTAATGCAAGTTGAAATCATAGGCTGGATATCATAGCATAAGTTTTCAGCTAATTTAAAAAAAAATGTTTAAAGTAAATTTTCAGAATGTGTCTTTATCTTGTTTGATTGATGATCATCTACTGCTTGCATACAGGGAAAGGAGTTTGGTTTGCTTATATCAATCAGCTGCGAGTTACTGGATAATAATTTTAGGTTATAGTAGCTAGATTTTCTTTTTTCAGAATGCTCAAAGAATACTCCTGTGGGCTTCCCATTGGTACTATCTGTATCTAATCATCATTTCTTCCCGTAAATGGAAACCCTTCTCTGGGTACGCTGCATTTATACTTCAGTAGCACCGAGGCTGACCTCAGTGCTTTAAACAGAGCAGTCACATTTCCATCTTTGCAAACTGAAGGCCATTTAGCAGCTTACTTGAAATGGTGTCTTAATTAAGTGGCTACTAGAAATACACACACAGACCCGTAGCAGAACTGCCACAAATCTACCATCTGTTACTGTTTCATTCTCTACAAAAAGAATCATTATTGGCTGAACATGGCAATAAACAACCCTGCAGCCCACCAAAGCTGTTTCTTCTGTGAGGGTTTGGACAAACTGGATAGAAAAAATTATTTTCAGTTTAGATTTACACTGTACTTGCTATTCTTGGGATTATTTGTTGGATTAATAAGTGACTTCTGTCCCTGAGGCAGCTAAGCCAGATTTCTTAGAAGCACTGAATTAATTTGAAAAGAATTTGTGAGCTTTGTGATCAATTTTTACTCATTTCTTGCTTGGACAGAGCATGCCTATTATCTTGCTCAAATATGTTTTTCATGTGCATGAAAAAATTTAGCAGCAGAGTCTATAAGCCCTTCCTACCCTGAAAGGGGGTTAGTTGAAGGTGGCAATTCTTGAAGTTGACAGAGTTTCTTTCAGGCCTGGGAGGTATACTTAGCAATGCGGGATTCTCGGATGAGCAGATTTCTCTTTATAAGTGCTTTTTGATGCCATGAACATACATGTGGAATGAATGAACAGAATCACTGCACATTTGCTGATATATTTTCCTTAACTTGTTTTATGTATAGTCACAATCAAACAATTATATTCCTTGCTCCATTTGCAGTATTTAAATATTTAATAAGTATATAGCAAACATGTATTTAAATGTAACTGTACCTGAAATCCTCCTCTCCCTGATTTTGGCCATTCTTTTAAGTACTTTTGTTGGTGGGTATGTTACTCATTTTTGTCAATATGTAAATCTGTTTGCTAGAGTCGTTGCATTATGGTGCAGCTAGAGAAAAGACGATGATTTGTATAGTGTCTTCTCTGAAAAATTATTACATGATTCACTTGAACATCCTCCTCAGACAGTATGTCTGTGCAACAGAAAACATACAAGAAGTGATATCTGACATAAGAAGGTACTAAATTGTGATGGGTATTATGTGAGCTAAAATTAGGTACACACTGAAGGAAACAGAAATGCAAAAATACGAGTAAATGTTCGTGAGATAACTCAAGAAAAAAATCTTTTTAGTACCAATCTAAACTTGCTTTATCTTTCTTTCTTTCTTTTTTTCTTTCCTTCTTTCTTTCTTCTTTTCTTTCCAGTTATGTTATCACAAACCCACCATATGAATTTGAGCTTGTGCCGACAGACTTGATCTTCTGTTTGATGCAATTTGACCACAATGCTGGCCAGTCCCGGGCCAGTCTTTCTCATTCCTCCCATTCCTCCTATTCTTCCAGCAAGAAGAGCTCGTCAGTTCACTCCATCCCATCAACAGCAAACCGACCGAACCGCACCAAGACCAGAGATTCCCGGGAAAAACAGAAGTACGTGCAGGAAGATAGACTTTAATATATGTACCTGCTCCCACTGTGTGTGAAACTTGCATTCACCACCCATTCTCCCCAGTTAATGTTTCCAGCAGTAATGTTCCCTGTTTTCCCATGGAGTTCTCCCTTTTTGTACGCATATTTTGCATATGTATGACAGTGTGCATGTAATTGTCATTTTTATTTCACCACCATAAAACCCTTAAGCACAACAGCAACAAAGCAGACGGACCAAAAGTTATTTATGATACTAGGGGAGAAAAAAATTCTAAACCCATAGGCACACTGAAAACATAAATAACTCACTGCTGTTACTCTACATATCAGAAAAAAAAAGAGTATATTTACCATGAACATTTGCTCTTGATGTCAGAGTTACACAAAGAAAGTCATTTAGTGGACAAGTGTTGATGTATGTTGCAGTAGGTTTTTTTATATTCATATTTACAGGCTACATTTATTTGAAGCTTATAAAACTAACCCATTGAAAAAAAAATCCCTACCAATTTTTCACTCTCAAAGCTTGTATTATATAGGGCTTACACTCTTTGTATGGATTATTGCTACGCACCTGCTTTATACCAAAGCAACATCAGGGACTTTTCTGCTTTTTTAAGGGCTTTCTCTAAAATACTAGCCTTTGGGAAATAGTGTCTTTTTCCTTTTAACACTGAAATTGTCTAGGCATGGAGTTGTAAAACTCCAATGGTTTAATTTAAGTTTAGAAAGAGTCTAATTGCATATTAAATTATTATTCTGTCTACTTATACTGCCACATGAATAGCCATATTTTCTTTCACTTTTGACATTTGGGATAAAAAGCCATATGTATCATAAATATTGGATGTAAGTCATTAAAAACTGCCTTCCTGGGACTTTTACGTCTTTAAAAGGTGAATTAGTCACCTTATGTACAGAATAAATAATGTTCAGAAAAAGAGCAAGCATTTTTTCTTTGCTTAAGTATCAGATCTCAAGGGACTTTGTTCCTTTCCCCAGATGGTAGTTTAACTTTTCCAAATTAGAGTGGTGGCATAAATCTTCCAACAAGAGTCCTGGTATGTGAAGATCCTCCAGAAATCCTGTTCCGTGTTCTAGCTCATTCTTTTCAACAGGTTCATGCCAGTAAGTAGTACACAGTAATACAGGGGAAGACAACTGAGTGCTTTTAAGGTCTGTCCCATTTGAGAAGAAAAGGTGCTGTGCCCTAGACAACTAGTGAACTGAACAAGAAGGCTGGAATGGAAATATTCACTGTGCTGAGGCACCATGTTCTAGGCACTTGCCAGAGTTTGGTTCTTGCAGATTCTCACCAGTGACACATGTAGTCAAACAAAAACTGTGTCAGGGGATTAAATAAAGTAGTGGAAAGGAACCTGTCCTAAACAGCCATAGAAATGATACTTCAAGCTTGTTTTTTTTGGTTTTTTGTTTTTTGTTTTTTTTTTTTTTTAATTTCAAATGCCAACCTTTAGAAATATAAAACTAGTTCTAAGTGATATGAAGAGTTTCTCAGGGCAGGGAGGCCAGAAACACGTAACACCTTCCTTAGCTACCCAAAAAGAAAGCATGCAGACAGACAATAAATATTTGGACATGGGAGTGATTAGCATTGTAACTGCCAACCCAGACAAGGTGCTTTTATGGTTAGTGTTGTTTTCTACCTTCCCCTTCCCCAAGCATGATAATTTTGAAGATTTGCTTGCTGTGTGAATTGACAATGAAGCCAAGCACTTTTACTGACAAAACCTGGAACCATATAAGTGGGCTATGGAGAGTACCACTGTGCAGTCTTACGCATAATGATTGGAATGCAATATATATATGTGTATGTGCATTCTAATGCACCTGTAAGTCCTATCAGTGAAACACATTGCAAATTATGGATGCTCCCCTACAAATGAGTCTATTACAGGTGCTTTTCATCATCAAGACAAATTCATATATTTCTTTTTTGCAAAGAAGGTTTTCATGTTTTACCCTAAGAATATTTATTACTACAAGGATGTGCCAGTTAAAGTGCTCAACAGGAAATATGACAGTTTAAAAGCATTGTAAAACTTACATAGCTTACTTCTTTTTCTAAAGTGCAACAAGGATGAATAGAATGGGCCAAGGTATGACAATTAATGGTTCTGCATGACCTAGCAACTGCTGTGGGTTTCCTTCTATAACTTTGTCCTTGTGAAAACTCGTGAAATTAAAAAAAAATATACAAACTTATTCAGTTATTGGTTTGTTTGTTTGGTTGGTTGTTTTGTTGGTTTTCTTTTGCTTTTTTTTCCCCTCCAAATAGGAAGTAAAACTGGCTGCTGCTGCTGTTGCTCAACCCTGTTTTATTTTTTATCCTCTCATCTGCTTGCCTTTCTAATTGCATGTGTCCTTTTGTAAACACCCAGGTTCCTGCTCAAAGAAGATTCCTACCCTGGTGCAGACATTACTTCAGTTTCCCAGTCCTCATTACAATTCCTTTCCTCTCTTGCCCTCCCTACTCCCTCATCCCCCATGTATGTTCATGAGCATCTTTTTATGTTGGCAATATTGACTGAAGATAGTCAAGAGCAGTTATGCATTTTGGAAGAACGTTAATGGCTTTGACACCAAAATGCTTTCCCATTAATGTTTTATCTGTTTTCCATTTAGCAGTGGAGGGAAGGGTGTTAGTATGAAGCCGTGTGTCACATACTACATAATTAGTTTATCCAAATATGTAGTATTTGTATTAAAATGCAGCTCAAAGAGAAAAAATATAAACAGTGTACATTAGAGAAGCAACTTGTCTACTTTCAAAGCAACAGAAGAGCAATATCTAATATGGATGCAAATATGAATTCTTCAAATAATATTGAAGCCTAATTCTCCTCTGTCTTCTGTCCTAAAGTTGGACACCTTAAAGTTTTGGCTTTTAGTTATACCATGTACAATTTTCATGGCTAAATATAGTCAAAGTGATCAAATAGTTTATTAAAGTGATAAAGATTTTCTGATATGGATATACTAATGAAATTGGGAGGCTGATAATTACAAGTAGAGGAATGTTTAAATCAACTAAGCTATGTTGTTGAAATTTATTATATTGGAAATTAACAGGAAACCTTCCATTTGTTCAGAAGCCTATCCCAAGTCAAACATTTTTAGTAGCTACCCTGATTAGTTTTTGAAAGTGGGAAAGCAGCACCAATATCAAGATATGAGAATTTAGAGCTTTAAATTGAGGGCCTGCCACTTATATCAGTCCCAGCATGGTTTCAACAATGGAAACTAGGTTCTTAGTAACTTTGTTGATCTGAGTGTTGACACAAAATCACATCTAGCAAACCTGCAGGTTCTTGGCATGGGTTCCCACTGGCCTAAACTGGCAGAGTCAGGCATTTTCCAGTGAAATTCCCATTGTCCAAAGTAAGAGTTTTGCTAGTTTAAAAAATAAAAAATCAATAAGAGGAAGTCCAGAATATCATTTTTTGTCCCAAAACTTTAGTCACCTTGGAGCAAAATAAAGACCTTCACAGAAAGTGATAACAGTTTCTTCTCTCTCTCCCTGCAAATTGTTTACTGCCTGCTACATGTAAAATATTTGTCTGACAAACAAAGAATTGATGGGCAGGTGGGGGGAGAAACTTTCATTACTTTTTTCTTATGCAGGAAGAAATTGCATGGGAGAATTTTCAGCTTAGCTATAAAGAAGTTGCCTATGTTAAGGGGGGAGGCACACAAACACATGCATACAAACTCATGTGAAACTGCAAGTGTCACAAAAGAAAAACGAAAAAGCATGTTTAAATCAATTGTAAGGTAACCTGGGATAGCGGTGAGAATACCAATTTAGTAGATCTTTGTGTCATGTTTAGCTAGTACTTTCTTTGCCTCCTCTCAGAATAGAGGGTGCTTCACAGTGACATTTATTCAAACATGATTACTCAGTCCAGAATTAACAACAGAAATTTTAAAGCACCAGAACAATAAATGTGTTGGAAAGAATTGCTAAAGTCTTACACAATTTGAAGAAATCTGTATTTTGCTCATTTTATTTATTTGTTTCTTTTTATGCTTCAGGGAACAGTCTTACACAAGATGTTAATTTTTATTTATTTGTAATAAGAGCATGAAAACTTTAGAACCTTCATATCTAGCACTGGGATGCTGATAGCTCATTGCAAACACAGGTGTTTGGAGGCAAGGAAATCTTTTCTGCTTTCTGATACCTGAAGTTACTTAGCTGTTCTAACATCTCTCAAGTGATGCTGTCAAAAATGAACCTGTCAAATAGCGTAGGAAGTTCTGGGACTCTCTTGAACAGCTCTTAAAAAATAGAAAAATATTCCTGTTCTCACTATAATGTAGAAACACATATGGAAAGGATAAATATGCATATGCCAAAAGGGAGAGAAACAGACTGAACATGATAGAGGCCTAAAGAAAAGTTGTTAGTGAAATAGCAATATATAAAGACTTTATAAAAGGGGGTTTCTGGACTGATTTAAGGAAAAAGTAGTTTGTTTAAGATAGGTAAAAATCTGTGCCAAGACTTTGGAAGACATATCAAAGTCAGACTGTGAGCATAACAAAAAAGACTGAAAAGTGATTAAGTGATTAAAGAAGGACAGTTAGTAACTGGGAGCAGAATATCTTAGTGGCTAAGAGTAAAGATGAGAAGTGTCAAGCTCACATTTCAAAGGTAAGTATAGAGGTCAGTGGACTTTCCCAGGAGATTCATCATTATGTGGTCGAAGACAATTTTAACAGCAGAGAAGGAACAGTAAAAGTATAAAGCTGTGTCCAAGCATTTGGTGGTGGAGGTGATAATGCCTGGATCAAGGTTTCAGCATTGTCAAAAAGAACTTTAAACAACAAAGAAATTAGAATCTACCAGTTTCTGCACTTATTTGTTTTCTGTATTTATTACCTGCCAGGTAAAGCCAAAAAGAGACTTGATGGTGTCTTTTTAAAGATCGGCTCCCTGGATATGAGTTTTATTGTAAAGATTAACACCTAAACAATTACCTTGTTTTGAAAATTCCAGGGGAAGCAGGGGAGATAGAAATGCTTTATACTGGCGGCTGAGAAACACAGTGTAGTTCATCCCTGATCCTTAGCAGTCATGCAGTTCTCCCCTTTTGTGCTATGAGATGGAATTAACTTGCATCGTTTTGTTTGTAAGGAAAGTTTGTGCACCATATGTTAAAAAAGAAGGTAGAGATAAAAGTTCACAGTGCTTAACTTACCCCGAAACCATTTTAAACACAAACCATTAGAAAACTGTTAGTTTGAAATTGTTTATGTGATCTTGCAACGCTTTTAAAACATGATAACCATCACACTTTACACCTCTCTGAAAGGTTAGTTTAATCGTAGATCACATAAAATTGGTTTCCACAAATGCATAATGGTTCATGTGTCACACTTGAACTAAATGGGTTTTTAAATGGAGCTGAAATTATTTTGATGTGTATACATTCCCAGATTTCTTTTCCTACAACCTTTCTTAAACCAGCCCCCATCAGGAACCATTCCCTTAAAGTCTCATTAATAATTCAGATGGCCTGATGACTTTAAAAGATCTATGGAATTGAGGCTTTTTTTTTTAACTGCTTGACAAAAAGATAGATGAATGTAGAAAGAAGCGGTAGGAGTCTGGCAAGCTGTAGATCATTTCTGAACAGATTGTAACTTTATCATTCTGTCAGGAAGAATAATTTAAAGCACTTAATCAGTTAGCTTCAGTGTGCAGGATGTAACATTATTAATTCCTATCGTCCAATCTGTTAAAATCAAAGGGAACTTAATTATAATAGGTAAGAGAGAGAGACATGGGAGACTGAACATTGTTCAGACTTAGGCAACTATAAGCGGGCAGGAAACAATTTACCCTGATGGCAAATGAGTAGGATATTTTAAAAAGAAGTAAAAGACATTTTTTAAAATGATAAGAAAAGCAACAGAGTAGTTCTGTTTACCTTCAGTAATAAGCCACTAATGATTACTATGATTCCTTTTTTCAATTTAAATTTTTTTAAAATGCATAAACATAGGTAACAAATACATCCAGAAAAAAAAAAAAAAGATAGATTAAACCCTCATGAGTCGTTGAGGGGTGGTGGTGTTTGATGTAGATGCTTAAAACCCATATCATGTGTAAGTATTTAAATTTTGTATTCACAAAAGTTAATCCATTTCTTCAGAGGCCCTAACTTGGAAGCTAGTTGCTTATTTTTATGCATTTATGCACAGATATTTGTTCTTTTTTCTTCCTGGTTCTCTAGTTTCTATTCTCTGCTTCATCTCTAGAGCTTTTCTGCTCAATCCTTGGGTTTTCGAGGTAGATTTTGCTTTGCTTATTTTTATTTAATTTTTCCCTTACTTAAGATGAGCGTTCCTTCCACTCCTACCCTAATTCCAGCCCAGATACAGCAACATTTTAGTGGTAAGCAAAAGTGGCAGTTTGTATTGTGCAAGTGAGACACTAAAGCTTGTGAAGCATTTTGGGTTCCCCATTGGAATGAGAGGTAGTGCATACATGTGAGAGAGCAGCTCTGATCTGCCCCAGTTGCGGAATCTCATCCCCAGAACCATTTGTGTCCACTGCTCAGCACGCTCACTTCTGGAGTCTGGAAAAGGAGGGCAAGAATGGAGTCCTCTGTTCACAAATGCTTGCCAAAGCACAAGCACCTAGTGGCCATAAGCCACTCTAAGAGCGGGAGTTTCTAAGTCTTTGAATAGAGCTATCTTGTAAAATTGCACACCTGTAATTAAGAAATGACAACAGTAATTGCCCTCTAAAGGGCTTAAGAAAATTCCTTTTTTTTTCTTTTGTGAATTTTAGGAGGTTTGTACACCTGTGTATGAACAAAGCGGTACAGTGGTTACAGTCATAAGCAGCTACAAAATGGCTGCAATGGTGCAGCCTCACTCTCTCCAACATTGCTCCCAAACCCTAAATCAGTACCATAAAATTCTTCCTGTGATCATGGAACAGACACTGCCCAAATATATAAAAGGAACAGCTTCCCCTCTAATCTTCCTTTAAGTCCTTGCTTCTTTTGCCTTGTTGTCATATACCACTACCAATCCATTCAGGATTAACTTGAGCCCCTACTACAGCATCTGCATCACCAGCTATGTTCCATATCCCTTCACCAACTGGAGAGTTCAGCAGCATCCAAGCAGACAAGTTGCTAAGCAGCAATACAATGGCCATCCTGTGGAGGAACGCAGCCATCTGGCAGCATGAATGCAAGCCCTATTTATTCTAGCACAAACTACTGAAAGTTGTTCTTTACATTCCCCTGCAATAACCTCAGCCAGCAGTAGTGACCACCCTGAGTCTGAAATGGTTCAGAGAAGCCTCTCTTTATGGTGCTGCTCTGTACATGGACTCCCATGCTCCTTTCTGCATTACCTTTATCCCATCTGCTTCCCCTGCCTTTTCAGTTTAGCCTTTTATTTGTATCATTTTGTCAATAAATGAATCAGAGTGTGTTCCTCTGAGCATGAAAAAAAAAAAAAGAGCCCTCATCTTCAACAAGCAAACTAGCATATTGACAGTTTTCTGTAGCTTCTACTATCAAATTTGGAAACATATTGTCCTCCTTTCATGAAAAGTATTCTCAGAAGTATTAATCTAATGCACTGTACTGCTGGTAACTGGTCAAAGTCACCTTCTGTCGCCTTTTCTCTATAAACTTTGCTGACTGCTCCTCCCTTCTTATTTTTTTTATTTAATGTGTTTATGTGTATATGTGCTTCACTAATTAAAACTCTCATTTTCCTTCCTTATTCTGTCTCTATCCATTTTGCTCCTTAGCAGAAAAGAAATGGTTTACAGATGAGCCGGATAATGCCTATCCCAGAAACATTCAAATCAAGCCCATGAGCACTCACATGGCCAATCAGATCAATCAATATAAATCGACAAGCAGCTTGATACCACCAATCAGAGAAGTTGAAGATGAATGTTGACTCCTTCGAGGCCAGAACTATTTTTTTAAAGCCTGACAAACTTCATGAATGGTGATGTGACATTTATTCCTCTTACATGCTGAACCACTGATGGAGAAGTTAAGAAGGGCAAGCTTAATGGGGAAATAAAGTAGACAGATGTTTGTTTGTCTGCCTTTAATATTGCTTCCACGTATTTTGGAAACTATTTCATTTATAAATGAACATAATCAAAACTAGTCATGTATAGCCTCTAGCATTTTAAATTATTTTTATTTATTAAAAAAATATATTTTTCTTTTTTTTTCATTGTCAAGTATTTTCCCTTAAAAATCTGCGTATGTGGCCAGACTCCTAAGAATTAAAAAATCACCCCCAAACCTCAGTCTTTGGCTTAAAGGAGAATGATGGTCACAGTTATAAGGATATAAGGACATGTAATTAAGGGAGACAAATTATATATTTACAAAAGAAAAAAAAAAAGGTCCAACTTGTATTTTAGTAAATCAAAAAAAGAACAAGAAAAAAACAGTTCACCAAAATGTTTCTTTACTGAAGGATGTGTATTTTGTTCAGCATTGACACCAGCTCTTAATAAACTGAACTTATTTATTTTCAAATTTGAAAGTCATATTTTTGTACATGTAACATTCTTCTGAAATGTTCTTTGGTTTATTACCGTATACAGATCATCTTAATTACCAGTTATGTTAAGGTCTAACCACCCACACACACACCATGCCCTCTATCACACCACTACACACACAGAGAAGCCCAGCATCCTTGATAACTTTCTGCAGCACTAGCACAGCGAACATCACTACGCTAAACCGAGGGCTGTATAGAAAATGTGCTCATAGGCAGCACTTGCTATAAATGGCAAATCTGGCCGTTCCACTCTGCTTCCCAGCAGCCATCAGCAGTTGCTTATTCTACGAAGACAAGCTTGGCAATTCCTCTTCTTTTGCTATATATTACAGTGCTTTAATCCAGAGTGCATAGTGCATGAAATCATAATTGTTAACCATCTCATCTACCGTTTTTTTTTGGTTCCTTACTTCAAAAGCACTTATGGCCTTGCATCAGTCTTGCTTATTTGGTTCAAATTCTTTCTGATACGTATAGAGGTTTAGCTCCAGGTCTTTGCACTTTGGTGATAGCTCATACCTTAGTAAAAGGCACACTGACTCACCTTTTGGTGAGTTCAGATCAGAACAAAAACTGGTTTAGCCTCAGGTCTATAATCTCACAACATGCTTTTCTCAGTTAATTCCTCCACCAAGCAGTTTGTTTGTTTGTTTTTCTTTAATGTGTTTTCACTTTGCTGGGACACAACACATATAAGTACAGTAATAACCAAATAAAAATAAAAAGTAATGAATGTATTTATGATAATTTACAAAAGGCCTTTGATGATTGCCTTTTGTTTCAGCAGTTTCACAAAGTTGCCAACAGGCTTTATAGCCATCAGACAAAAATATGTTTCATTTCAGTGCTGCAGTATTTATCCACCCAAGCATTTGATGTTCTAACTGATTTAGTAAATCTATATCTGAAATTAGCAACATCTGACACAACTGGAGGGGAGGGGGGGAAAAAAAGGCTGTGCTAATAAAGATTAAAACAAAAACATAGGACACAGTGACCAGGAAAGGCAGTTCTTCATTGTGCAAGTTAAATTTAGGCTTTGTAATTTTGCAGAGTTGTAAACACCACAATAAAACATACTGTGATACTTTTATCATTAGAGAAATATCAGTGAATCAAACAAATAGAAAGCAGATGAATTTATTGTGAAAATAATGATGTCCACTATATAATCCAACATTTAAACTAAACTATCTCAGCTTTAATGTTTGTCCACTGGCTGCAGTACAAATATAATCATACTAACACCTAATAGGCTTTATTCAGGAGTGAATTGTTGGACTGTGACTACTTTGTTGTTACATTTTATGGAATAGCTACTGACAGACAATAACATGAATTGTTAATACAGTATCTGTAAAATTGGACTGTTTAAAATATTTCACTCTCCTACAAAGTAAAAAAACAATTTAAGCAGTTTTTCAGTATTATTTAGACCATGTTTAACCCATTTCACAGTCCCCAAAACAGATGATTCTGGTCAGTTCTTCCAAGCTATGCTGCTTCAGCTAGTAACACATTATAATCTACATCCAGTTTCTGCATTGGGTCATGTTAAGCCTTTACATTGAAGTCAGTGCTCCTTTTTCATTTATGAACTTCATTCATACTACAACCAGAGTGAAAAAGTCTGGTTCTGAGTACAAGAGAATTTTTGAAATTTATGTTCAATTTCATCAAGTACACATGAATTTATTATATATTTTGTTCTTAGAAGACTGGTGTTTAGTGTAGGGGCATAGAACATTATATCTTATGCTTGTTTGTGTACAGTGCCACTTCCTTCAGAAGTCAGCATTCACTGGATAAAACATACTAATACATCAAATACAACACTCCTACGTAGATAAAGTTTGTGTGTGTCTCTGTCCAGTTTAACTGTCACACCTAAAAATATCATCTTGCCAACTGTACATAAATAAAGGATGAGATCTTAATACACTCACATTCTCTCCCAGCACAGATTGTTTCATATGTAATGACAGACAGAACAACACCTGTACAGAGCAAGTGAGAGAAAAACAGGGATAGTTATGGATTTCAATTTCCCGTTTTTAGAAAAGCTAATAGCAGTTAATAATCTTTTCTTACTCCTCTTTTTTGCTAATCAAAGACACAGGACTGATTTCTGGCAATTAGATGGAGGAACCTGTAGAAAACCTGTTGGAGAGCTTTCATAGTCAGCCATTGAAGTTTACTAAGGCCAGCACCAATATTTGGATATAGGAAGTCGCAGGAAGGCAAGTGGCTGGGAAAGTGGCCTAGGTGACAGCTGGCAGACCACCTCATGACTGACATAGAAATATATTTTGATATTTATTAAAAATTCTTACTCCTTTTTCAAAAGTCAACCAAAGGGGGAGGTCAAATTTCAGCTTTTGCATTAATTGTATGCATAATTAATAGAGGTCAAACTTTTTTCTTTTTTTTGGTACTCATATATCGGATAGTGTGTGTCTGTGTGCATCTGTGTGTGTTTGCCTATATGCGTGTCCACACATATGCACACATATGTGTGTGGAGATACATATATATATATATACATATATATATATATGGGGGCATATGTGTATTTGAAACAGAGTTGTAAGAAAGTGGTCATCATTTTTTTTGGAGGGTGGTGTGAAGAAAGACAAAGAAAAAAAAGTGATTTACAGGCTAGCACGTAGTGGAATTGTACCTACTGTTTGTTTACTCCTGGTTTGACCACAAAGCAGCCATTCCTGTTTTAGTTGTATCAGCGGTACTCTGACAGGGGACTGCAGGAACCTCTCTCACTGCTGAAGCAGGCATGTGCTCCTAGCCCTTCCTCACATCCATGCACATGCATGCTCCCACATTGCCAGAAAGTCTGCTGTCTCTCTGTCTTGTGGCTGTTATTTTAATTTGTCCCCTGAAGCTCATGAGTACTAAGATGAAAGGATAAAGCTGTCCTCTGATGGGGTGTTTCTTGGGTGGAAAGTGCTAAGCAGAGCAGAAATTAAGATGCAAAGGAAAGAAGATATTCAGAGTCTAAATGCAATTGTTAAGGCCTCATTGTGACTGTCTTACTGTTGCTTGTCAGATGATAAGTGTATGGTGTATTTATTAAGAGGAACAAAAAAAAGATTCAAACATTTCCGTGTACTTTTCAAAAGCTTTCTAAAACCGTCACCTCTGTTTTAACAGCTCTTCTTTCAAATCAGTGTCAATGGCCAAACAGTAGGAAGTACAGCTGGCAGAAAGTACAGACCCCTTGGTCTGGGTCACAGGTGCATGGGCAATGCTGTTACCCCACCTGTACCACAAAGCGACCCTGTAAGCCTTACTAGCCCAAAAGCCCGGAAGGACAGAGAAAGCAGGGGTGAGAAAGACATGACACACCAAGGTCTCCCAAGCAAATGTAAGCATGTGGCTATTTCCAGTTCATCTTTGATGGAGAAGCCAGTGCAGCTTATACAAGTTGAAGGCTATGAGCTTCAGGATAATGTCGATCCCATGTAGCCCTATTAAGCCACACAGATGTCTTGAAAGAGTTGATGAGCCTTCAGCAGCTTACAGGCTGTTGCAGCGATGCTAAAGATATATTTTTTCCCCTATTTTTGAATTTTGAAGAAAAAGGCCACTCAATGACTCAGGCAGCATGGATGTGAAAGGATTTAATTGGCCTCAGCCAAATGTGGAACAGGGGAAAGGTGGATTGCGTGTCACGTACAAGAGATGCTGCAAAAGTATTGTCTATAGCCTTTTATTGTAGGTTGTTGGGTAGTGGTGAGCAAGGTCGTTGTTGTTGTTGGGATTTTTTCTTTTTTGATAGTGTAAAGCAGATTTGTATTTCTTAAACTCTTCATAGAGTAGGAGAAGCAGAAAGTATAGTACCATGATCTCATTCAGAGAGGACTGTTTTTGTTAGAGTTTTTCTGTGTGTGTGTAAACTACATCTAACAATTACTGCAATAATTGGATACATGACAAAAAAGCAATAATTTATGATGGGGTAATAATGCATGTTTTCACTGCTTCGTCACTCATCGGCAAATCCACAAACATTAGCAACTGCCCTGTTCTAGCTGACTCATGGGCTCCAAGTTAAACACAGAGTAGGCGCTTAAATGGTTTTGTCAAGAAGCAGGTTCGTAAGGGCTTCTGGATCCCAGTGTATTTGAAATGAACATATAGTGAGGCTGGGGATGTGTGTGTGTGGTGTTTTGTTTTTAAAGCTATTATTGCTGTGAATTTCTTTAGCACCAAAAGAAATGTGTGTCTCATCTTTCATTAAGTGTGCTTTAAAAAAATAGCCAAGTGTGTGAAAGGTGATGAACAGGACAAAGTAAAAACAGAAATCCTTTCCCTGTGTTACAGTGGATTGGCCTGGGAATATCTGTCAAAGTCAATGGCAGATGCATAGAAAAATTGAGCAGAAATAAGAGTTCTTTATATTCCTTCTTTAGTTTTCCTCTCCCTGCCATCTGAACCACCAATATCCCCAACATTTGAACAAGCATTTTTGTTTTTATTATGTTTTAATTCTAAGAGATATAGTTTTTTTAAATTCATTATATGTGCACACCAGGTCTCCTAATATTCAGTTAGCAGGCATAATATTTGTAGTACTTTTGTACTGAGCAATACTAGTAGGTATGGGTACAGCCCCCATCTGAAATAATGAAAGGCATGGAGTAGCTGTTCAGCTGTGGCTGCTGCCTAGGATGGTACATAGGCCTATAGTATTGTCAGTTCTGCCCCAGCATTTATCAAAGCTATATTTGTATAAGTAATGTATCTAGTCTGCACAGATATTCTCTGCTATAGAACATGCAGCCACATTGAAACTGTGTAGTCTATAATGTGCAGTAGTCTATATAACCCAGGAAATTCCACTGAAGTTAATAGATAGGTTTGCTGGTCTAATGTATCTGTTTTATATAATGATGTACTACTGTTAACTGTCAAAATGAGAACTGGTAAAGGGAAGGAAGAAAATATAAAATACTTTTTTATCACTTTAGGTCAAATTAAGAACAGTATCTATACTTAAGAAGCTAAGCACAGTAATGCTGCATCTAATTAGAACCTTAATGAGGTTGAGAGAAAGCTTCTTACTGCTTCAGTCAATGCATTTTAGAGATCGTTGTAATTAAAAAAACCCACGACAACACAACATATTAGCAGTGGAATACATGTGATAGAAAACACAGATATTTCAGAAACCAAAAAGTTGGCATATGAGCACTTTGTTGACTGGACAATGACTAACAGGTAATACATGAAAAGGTCAGCAGAAGTTGTCTCAAGTTTTCCTTAAGTAGCAGTTAAAAAATGCCACTTCTGCCATGGTATAGCTTGGGACACACCAGCTTAGCCAATGTAAATAGTCCAACGTCTGTCAAAAAATAAAGCAATGTTGCTATAACTTTAACGTTTGCATTTCTGTAGAGCTCAAAGTTGATGAGTTTTTCTTCTTCAGAAAAAAAAAAAAACACAAACAATGCAAACACAAACATACAATATATTTTGATGGTTACATGTGTCTACTTAGCTATAATTTGGGAGTGGAGATGGGGGATTCACTGAGAACCAGCTATCAATTTAGCTTAAAAGTTCGTCAAGAAAAAGGAGTATGACTTCTTCATTTTACTTTCTACCATTATGGGTTGGTGAGAGAGAACAAATGCTGGTGCTCAGAGATGATCTACCTGACTTTGTCATATGTAATATCCGGTGATAAATATATTGTCCTGTAAAAAGAGTTTGTACATAACTTGTACATTGTTTCATTTTGTATTTTTCTCAGATTAAAATTTATGTATTTGTGTTCTAAAAGAAGTAGAGATTGCTGACTTTTCTTTTTTCTGTTTGAGACAGGTTGTGTTCCCGAAAGTTGTGCAACATGTATCACCAGCTCACGAATAACACTTTATTCACAAAACCAATGCTATTAATACCTTGAACTCAGACTAACCCAGCTGTCTTTCTCTCTTGCTCACTCTCCAGAATCAGCTCCCTCATAATAATAATTAATATCAGCTGGTGTGAAGGATGCTGTGGGGGCTCTATGTGAGTAACTCTGCAGTAACAACAGCCACCGTAACACCAGTTACATAGTCAAACACAGTTATAATCTAGCATAATTTAACAGTGAATGAATAGGCTGCTCACAATATGAGGCAGTCCTGCTACTCTTTCACAATATTTTAACTGGGATGCAATTGCCTTTTGCTCTATATGACGATAAATATAAATTTTGTTATTTATTTTAATTGCAAATATATGGTTCAAGTTGGGGAGATGATTTCATAAGGATAGCTTTGTGCATTGAAGGAGTGCCATTGAGAGGCGGGGGGAATGTGAAACAAACCTTTGCCTCACAGAGCAAAGTCAAGGTCAAATATTTACCATAATCTTCTACAGCAATACAAAAAAACCACACACAGGAAAAAATGGGCCTCTTTCAGGTCCTCCCTCACTTACCACAACCTCACCCTCTGCCCAACCAGCAGCCCCTAGGGAAAAAAAAAAAAAAAAAGCTATTTTAAGAAAGACTGTAAATCTTCTCTGACTTCAAAGGTAGAGGATGTTCAAGCCTATTTCTAAGTATTAAGGGAAAAGCAATCAAAGATCTTATTAAGTCAGTTCTTAACCCATTAACAGATACTACACATTACAGCTATCCCAGCTTTCACCTTTGCAAGCTCACAAGTTTTGCCATCAACAGTGAAAGAGTACTCAGTTAAAGACAGAAGTAAGGATAAAATTTTTTTTACATGATGCACTTCTTTCAAAAAGTTACCAACATACATTTTTTTCCCTAGATGATGGAAGAATTCTGCTTCCTTCCTAGCTTTTACAGTTTAAAGACAAAACAATGAGGGCTAACACATGTGGTTTCTCTTTCCCTGATCCTCAACAATCTTTAGACATGGCTAACATCTAAAAAAAAGAAAAATGTGAATCTTGTCACTAGACTGTGGTTGTACAGTGTCTGCTAAACATGACAATTGAACAGGTGTGGGCAGTGTATGTACCAGGTTTATGGCCTTTAATCTCCACTTCAGTCATGCCTGGCACTGCAGCTGTGGGGATTAGCTGATGGCACGTCACGCCGTTACAGTACTGCTTGCTAAACAGCACTAAACCAAGATGCATCACAGTGCAGCTACAAACCAGGTGGCCTATTTTTTTCTTCTTACACACTAAGCGACCAACATAAATTGGAAAGCCAGATTGACACAAAATCAGTTCACTTTCACTTTCCCAGTTCCCTGAATACAAGCAGAATGGACTGGCACATAGTATTTTGAATAAACAAATAAATAAAGAAATAACAAAAAGGTATCTTGAGGTAAGAAGACAGCATAGCTGGCTCATCTAGATAACTGCAAGGACCTTAATGGTGAAGTCTGCTTCAGCATGCAGCTGTCAGCTGCGAGGCTACCAAGTCCTACACTTATACTAGAAGACAGCAAAAGCAGGGTAGCTGGTGAGTGTGAGGGACTTGACTGTCTCAGGAATAGACTGACTGCCAGTGCCACATTATTTGGCTGAAAGGAGGTTGTGTCCCAAACAGGATTATGAAGCCACTCTAAAAACATCTATGACCTGAACAGGTTAAGAAAAAAAAAAATTATGAAGAGGAAGATAGAAGTAATGTAACTTATTGAAATGGAAGACATTTCAACAGCTCCTGCCACCTTATTCTTTTCTAGATGTATATAAGAGCTGTGATATAACTTGCAATAAAATGTCTGAATAACCTCAGAAAGCCTCCAAAAGCTTAACATGTTATTGCCTCAAAAGCTGTGTGCCAGACAGACAAAGTACATGAGCAAATCCTGTTGCTCATAGAATCATAGAATCATAGAGTGGCCTGAGTTGAAAAGGACCATAGTGATCATCTAGTTTCAACCCCCCCCGCCATATGCAGGGCCGCCAACCACTAGACCAGGCTGCTCAGAGCCACATCCAGCCTGGCCTTGAATGCCTCCAGGGATGGGGCATCCACGACCTCCCTGGGCAACCTGTTCCAGTGTGCCACCACCCTTTGGGTGAAAAACTTTCTCCTAATCTCTAACCTAAACCTCCCCTGTCTTAGTTTAAAAAACCATTCCCCCTTGTCCTATCACTATCCACCCTCGTAAACAGTCGCTCCCCCTCCTGTTTATACGCTCCCTTCAAGTACTGGAAGGTCGCAATGAGGTCTCCCCGGAGCCTTCTCTTCTCCAAGCTAAACAAGCCCAGTTCCCTCAACCTTTCCTCATAGGAGAGGTGCTCCAGCCTCTGATCATCTCAGTGGCCCTCTTCTGAACCCGCTCCAAGAGCTCCACGTCCTTCCTGTGCTGGGGGCCCCAGGCCTGGACACAGTACTCCAGATGGGGCCTCACAAGAGCCGAGTAGAGGGGCACAGTCACCTCCCTCTCCCTGCTGGCCACCCCTTTTTTAATGCAGCCCAAAACACAGCTGGCTTTGCGGGCTGCAAGCACGCACTGCCGGCTCATCGTCCACCAGGACCCCCAAATCCTTCTCCGCAGGGCTGCTCTCAAGGAGATCTTCCCCCAGTTGTATAAATACCTGGGGTTGCCCTGACCCAAGTGCAGCACCCTGCACTTGGCCTTATTAAACCTCATTAGGTTTACACGGGCCCACTTCTAATACTCAGTGGGTCCTCTGTTGTCTTACAGTGCAAGAGATAAGTTACTCCTGTTCAGAAGGAAAAAACCACGGTGTCCTCAGAATTGCCCTAAGCAAGCTGGGATTTGAAGCACTCACCTATATGCGTCTTGCTCAGGGCGCAGAGTAGGTAGAAGGAGGGAGGTTTTAGGCCCAAATCAGCAGCATGGCTTCTCATCCAGAGCCTTTTACTGGGCCTGCTTGCTACCTGGCTCATTGTTTGCTGGTTCTCTTGTGCATAACCACACCGGTAGAGCCTGGGGAAAGGCTGCATGGCTGGGACCTGCACCTGCTTAGCCTGGGTTTGCTACCAGAGAGAATTTATCATGTAATTGCATCCTAAGGAGACCAATTAATTACAAATGTGAGTAAGTGAAAACAAGTGAGAAAATCTTTAAAGTGTATTAGAAGAAAAGGATTTGTGTATTTATGGTGAGTATTTGATAAAGCTATGCAGGTTTTGACCCTGACTCTTCCCCTCCTCCTCATCTTCGAGAATGGTGGCTGGCAGGGGATTGAAACTTACTATCCCCATCAAGAGACCAAAAGGAGAACATATAGAAAGAGATAGCCTCACATCTGTCCTCTGTCGCTTATCTGTCTCATAGCTTCCTTCTAAGGAGGAAATACATTTCTGAAGCCAATGCTTATTCTTATAATACAACCGTGTTGTCATACACTGGTCTTTATTAAATCAATTACTTTGAATTAATATTCAGATTTTCTTTGTTTTTTTATAATGTTTCCATGTGATCTTTACTCTTGTACAGCAAGTTCACTGTGCTGGACTGTTTTATAAGCTAGCACAAAGATCTAAAACTTCCAAATAGGCATTATGTATCTAATAATCTGTAGCTATGAAAGAAAATGGAGAAAGAAGAGCAGGGGCAAATATATTCAAACACAACAAAATGGCAAATAACACAGGCAGATTTCATCAGCAAAAATTTTGTGCAGTCTGCTTGAGTCAGAAAAAAGCCTTTAATTATCTGTCCACAAGGACTTGAAGTATGTAGTGTTTCTGCAGTTAAGCTAAGTCTTAGGCATGATTTCTGGCTATATGTACTTGACTGACCTCTTCAACAAACACTCTCCTCACCTTCCCCCAGGACTGAAAACACATAAATATTACTATAACTTCTTTTCAGATCATCCATTATGCAAAAATTTTCATATCTCTCTGGGTGCAGTTTGCCTTTTTTTTTACTTTCTCATTTATTTCTAGCAACTAAACACTAGTGTCCAGTAACCAGACACTTTCAGTCTCTGTCAAAAAGATCTTACTGTCAGTGGGAGCATGAGTTCAAAGTGTCCCAGTGGATGTGTTCGAGAGAGAGAGATGAACACTTGAGAGCACCTTTTTAAATTACTTTATTCAGTTTCCACTTTCTTTTCTTCCTTGGAAGAAGAAACTCTTATTCCAACATCATCTTTGTCTTCTTAGGCTCCACAGAGGTTTGCAAATCAAATGACAATAAAGACTTTTGTAAAATAATATGTTGTATTTGAAACTTCTGATTGTATTTGAAACTGTAAACGTATCTTTTTTTTTCAATGCACACATTCAAGTGTTAGCTAGCAAAGTCTTCTAGTTGGATGTCAGATACAATACAATACGTATTTTGAAAAGCATTTATCTCAAGGGACAATGTAAAACAATGTTGGTTTTGTTATGGATCGAAGACTTTGCACGTAGGGT
The DNA here is from genome assembly GCA_011057875.1 of Pterocles orientalis. Taxonomy (NCBI): domain Eukaryota; kingdom Metazoa; phylum Chordata; class Aves; order Pterocliformes; family Pteroclidae; genus Pterocles; species Pterocles orientalis. The sequence goes on from WKFP01014812.1 coordinate 1,006,761, forward strand.
GCATAATCCATGTGTGCTGGCTGAACTAGGTAGCTCTCCACCCCAGGCCTAAAGCTTGAATGCTAAGTTTTTTATAAGCCAGTACCAAAGCAGTTTAATGCTTGGTAATGATGGAAACAGGACTGGCTCCTTTACTTCAAAGATAACTTTGATGATACCAGTTAAAGCCAAGAAAGGCCATGATTTGCACGTATATTATGTTTTCCCACTGAAGAAGAAATAACTTCAAAGATAACTTTTTCTTATGATAGTTTCTGAAGTGTTATCCCCCCCTCCATGATCAGCCGTCTCTGTTCTGTCTTTTCATAATGTGCAAAATTCATTGCTGCTTCTGCAATATTCTAGTCAGGTAATGCAAACTCCCATGCTTTCGTCATTCCCATGTATGGACATACCTGCAGTGGAGAAATAAAAATAATATGCAATGCAAAAAACCTATTACTTGTTATGATACTTTTCATCCACCTTTGTTAGAAATATCCAAAACACACTTGGAGATCCCTTTCAGCATGAAAAGTGTTGGTGTGTGACATGTTTAACTGCAACATCCTTTTCCAATGCAAATAGTAGCAAGTACTAGCAGCAGAACATGCTTAGTTTTATCCTCTATAACATGTAGCTCAGTAGTATGTGGCAGTTTTAATGCTTGTATTACTACTTCCTACCACTAGACTACACGTGAAAAATACTTATCAGAGAAGACCTCTACAAAACAGGAACTTTTTCACCTCTTTTGTCACAGGATAGAATTTCTGGAAGAAATGGATGTAAACTTTATTCCTATTGCCTCTTCCAAGCATTGTGGTGTGCTACACTGTGACCACTGCAGAGTTTGTATGTGGTCTGGTCTTTGATAAAACTGCCTCTGCCAGTTCCAAAACAAATAGCAAAAGTGCTTGTAGTCATGACAATGGCTGCATCTGCAGTATGATTTCTGTAGTTATTAGCTGATTTTTTTTTCTATAAAGTGCCTTGTAATCAATTGAGTGCTGTTGGAGGCTGCAGGATCATCATCCTCCAGCAGTTCTCTCATTAATACACCTCTGACCTAGAGGCCTATTCCTGGTGGGACTGAGACTCTCTAGCTGGTTAAATCACCTGTCCCTTGGCTATAAATGCTGTGAAGATGTAATTATAGGGATTATACTGAAACCATTAATTTAGATTAAAAAATAATACTGTCTGTAAGACTTTTTGAAGATTTAAATCCTCCAGAGCAAGTAGCACAATCCTGGTAAAGCTTACGTTGTTGGACAGTGACCTATTGCTGTGTCCAAGTCTCACAGAGCATGCTCCAAAGCTGTGGTTGCTTTCCATTGACTCTACCATTGTCTCATTTCATAGTACCTTCAGCATGCTTAGTAAGCGTGTGGACCATTCTCATCCTAGCAAACAGCAGATATTTAAGATAAACTACCTTTAGAAGATTATTATCAGTCCTGATTGTCTATGAAGGGAACCTAATGTAACTGGATATCTGAGACACTTGAATTTAGGAGGAATGAATCTGTGACACATACTCTGTTACCCCTTTATGGAAGACCACTTCTGATGTCCCGTGATGAAAGACTTTTTTTGTAAGGTGGATGGCTTGAGGCCACCTTCTTTTACAGATCACCTATTCAGGAAAATATAATAATTGAAGTGCAGAACATAAGCTTGTGTTCTAACAAAGTTGTTCTTCAGCTTGGAGATAGGAAGAACCTTTAAAACCTGTTATATCTCTATACTTTCCATGTCTTTGTTCCTCAAAACTTGTGCTTTGGAGTTATTTGCCCAGAATCCTTTAATGTGACAAGGAACTCCTTTCTAATGTGCGTGTGGTTCATCCCCTAACAATGTTAATATTCTCTTGCTATACATCCACTGGTTTGTTTGGAAATATTTTTTGGTAGTCAGACAAAAAACATCTGGTGATAAATTATGGCCTTTTATCTCACCCTGCTATCCTACACACTTAAAAATGTAGTTTTATTTACCTTTTTCTTGATCATACAGTGTATTTAAAAGATTCCTGCTTGCACTCTCCTGTTCCCATTTCTCTGTCACAGACATATCAGGATCCAAGGAATCAATACAAATATATTCCCATGGGAATTTTGGCAGTAACTCTACATGCTTCCTCTTGTTTGAAGTCTTTGCTTAGGTGGTGCCCCACAATATGAATCTTCATGAGAACTTAACCCATGAGGCATAGCTAAAGGAATAAATCTGTATTTCATGTTTAACGTAAAACTAACCCAAAATTTAATCACCTGGAATCTGTTGCTATTTACTTGGAGCAGTTAGATTTAGCATGCAAATTAAAAAAAAAGGTTGCAAAAGCTCCACTTGTGAGACCAACAAAGAAATAAACACTGTTCAAGGAAGTTAAGGAAGGGGTGAGAGAAGGGGTAGACGTGTGAAGAACGTCTTTAGTAAGTGGTGTGTTGAAGAAAGTGGTATGGAGAAGAGAGAGCAAATGGTCAAACATTAAAACAGAAAAGCAAAAGTGCTATCTCAGAAAAGCAAACCAACTGAAAAACAAGGAGGGGTTGAAACAATACAAAAGAGTTCAAGATTAGTGCATAACGATCAGTCCAAAACCAATGAGCTTTTTGTCAGGCTCTAAAATCAACAGATCTACCATGTGCTTCAGTGAACTGTAGTTTCTTTCCATAGCAAGGCAGATGACTTTTTATCAGATGTGTCACTTGGTGAAATAATTGCCAGCAATAATGGTGCAATAGCAGCATACTCAGAGCACAATTTATCCATGTCTGTTCTATCTTTCAACTTCAAAGCTTCTACTGCCTCACAGATCACATCAAAATGACACCTCTGTCGTTAATGACAGTGGTCTAATGCAATACAGAGAAGCCAAATAACTTCTCCAGATAGGCAGAATCTTCTCATACAGAAACTAGGCATGTGCACGGGTCCTGACATTCATATTCAGATTTGTATCTGTGAGGAAGAGGGTGTGTTTGACATACAGATTTATTCATATTTGAAACAGTTTGATCTTATAAAGCACAAAGTTCACTAGAATCAGAAAGGATGGAGGAAAAGAGTAGCATGCAGGGATTTAACTAATGCAAAGTGAACGCCTGGATGTAGGAAATTTCCATTTCTACAGCCTACAGCATGGGTTAGTCAGTGTCAGAGGTCAGAGATGTGTGTTCTCTTTAAAGAAAGAAAGAAACAAACAAACAAGTCAACAAAAGATAAATGTACTTTAAAATGCAGACATTCTCCTTGTAGGCAAAACCACATTTTGAAGCCCCTCGTGGTGGTGATTAGGCACATAAAGAAGAAAGCCAGCAAAATACATTTTTTTTTAAAAAAAGGAATTGTCTTTTTTATGCCAGTGCTATTTGGAAATTACCATAGAACAATAAATCTCTAAGTATGAAAAAATACTTATTTAGCTTTTGTAGTATACGTAAACACACATGCAGCCAACATAGTGGCAGGGACACCATTTGTTTAGGTTTCACTAAGATGTATTGTTAAAAGCCTTACTAAAAGGGTCCATTTCTCACTTCAGTGATTAAATTTATTGCCTGAGGGTTAAGCAATGCTTCAGAGAAAAAATGAGGTTTAGGAATATTGTCATATTTGACCAACTTTTCCAATGGAAACATTTCAAGAAATGACTGCTTCGGTGCTGAGTATCATCATATTGCTGAGAACTAATTAAAAGTTTTCCATACAGACCTGCTGGGAAATACCCCTGAATGATGTTGTCTCCAAGGAAGTACAAAATTCCCTAGAATTCTCCATAAAGACCTGCCCTCCTGCGCCTCTTGTCCCAGCTAATTGTCACTGGGCAGACAGCCACAGTGACAGAGGCCACACATAAAAGCATTAAGATCTTGAATAGTTTTGTATTTGGTTTAATTTATTTAGAGAACCCTGATAACCTCTTCCCTGTTTCCTCACAGGTCAGGAATGGCACATGAGGAATTACTGGAAGTTTCTCCCACCTACCCTGCCGGTGAACATGGTTCATCTCTTAACCATAGTGAATGTTGTCTAAGGTCAAAGCAATAAAATGCCTGTTAGGTGTTCATACTCAGAATTTCTGCTTCAACTTGCATAAGCTCCCCCCACTGACATGGTATTACCATAATATTCATTCAGTTTCAACTGGATTGTGCTGGCCAGCACATTTCAGTATCAGATATCACACCATCTGTGAAACAGTGGTGGTTTTCCTTCCATCGTTAGCATCCTGTGTAACTGCTGAGTAGTAAACTTAAAGGGAAAAATCTCTGTCTTCCCACACCCATGCCTTGTACTGATCATAAAACAATTTTCCTGTTTGTTTATATATATAAATAACATATATATTTGCATTTTTTAATACAGAAAAGCTTTAATTTATGTAGACAATGCCAAAAATACGATTGCAGGTTTTTCTATAAATTTTCAGCATGAAGTTCTCCGGATAATGATTATCTTAAAATCCCCTACAGTTTTAATGCACAAAAATTGCTTTCCAAAGAAGAGAAATAATCAACAGGACTGCCATTTTTTCCTCATTAAAATTCATAACATTCCAACTAAACCTGTATAACAAATGCAAAATCTTTTTTCTTGAGAGGCATTGTAACAAAGTATAAAAGCATTTGGAGTTTTTCTGTACACAAAAATTTGCATTTGGTACTCTCAGGTACTCTGCTCAACTACCCTCAAATACAGAAACTGAGGAATAAGACCCTGATCAGAAACACTGGGAACATCAGAGAACATCTATCTGCCCCTTAGGGCAGAATTCAGACACAGTCTCTGTTTTGTTTTGGGGTTTTTTTGTGTCACAATTTGACCGGACTTTGGCAGCTTCTGTGCTATTTTGGTAATTTATTTTTTTTTATATTTATGTATGCAAAGACCCACTCTTGTAGAATCAAATGAAGATTTAATGACCCATCATCCTTTTGAATGTTAGATTTCCCTCTAGATCAGGAAATTCAATACAAACTGCACATCAGAGGTGGCTTACCTGAACCTGTCTCTCTGTGTGTTCACACTTGTTTATGCTCACTGTCTTTCTACTCTTTTGTCAAGCATTAAATGTTGAGTTCTGTTCAAAGGAGTGACCACCAGTAACTGCTGAAACAGGTATATTTTTATCTATTTCAGGTTTTGGAATACTTTTGCATTAAAAGTTCACTGCGCAAAAAACCCACTAGATGTAAGTTCTTCACTTTATAGTAGTAAGCACAGAAATGTTTTTCTCCTCACAATGACTTTGTAAGAAGAAATACTTCTAAAACCTCTGCCCCGTAATCATCCAAGGACCCTAACTAAAAAGCACTTTTAGAAAGTGCAAAGATATAATAGTCCCAAGATGAATCTGCCCTACAGTTCCATTTTCTGCCATACAAACGTTTGGGAGCTTATCATTGAAGCTACATTAGTCTTGATTTAAGGTCTTTTGACACATTATTACAGCATACTGCCATCACTTCACACCTGCCATTCTGTCAGTCAGAAGAGAGGGAGGGGAAACAATTTTGATGTCAATCAACAAATCCTTTGGGAGGCGTAACCTGTTAAGACGTATTACCCTTTGCCCATTGTGATTTACAGGCTTTGAATTTAAAGGACATATGCCAGAAATAATTAAAGACTAATCTTTATTTTTCTTGCTTATGAATGAAGGCATTTAGCACCACCAGCACATTTGTATTGTCCAGAGGAAGAAAGAGGAGCTGAGTGTGGTACTACTACTCTTTCCATTTCTATTGGTTAATTTTTCTGGCTGGATGAATCCTCTGCCCTCACAGAGCAAATATTTAGAACAGTAGCCATAACTATTACATTTGTATTAATGTCCTAGCAAAGTATAGATGATACCAGCATGGTGCAAGGTCCTTACCATTGTTTATGAACCAAGACATTATTTTAAAAATAGAAACAATGACATGAAATTATTGAAAAAAATAATCTAGCAAATTAGACAAAAAAATTATTTCCCATATATTTTAGTGGCTACAAAAACCAGTCTCAACCTGGAGAATTACAACTTACATGGGCATGCCTTTGGATAACCTTGCAACTGTTGCAATTTACTCAGAGGCATCAAAGGAATTATGTCAACCTCAAAAATCAGAATTTTGGACTTAAATCCTGAGCCGAAGGAGTCTTTGTTTTTTCCCAAGCTAGGTTTTCAGAATGACACAGAAGAAAAGAAGCATTAACACAGTCTAGTTGTTACGGTTCACAATTCTTCTCAAGAAAGAACATCTTGTCCTTGTACTGACCTTAGAGCTACATGCTAAAGGAAATAGCTACAAAACGAGAATACCTGTGGAGTAAATAAAACAAGAGGCAGTAACTATATAGCCCAGAGAAAACTAGAATAAAAAAAATTAATTATCTTGTAAATTTTTTTGTGCTATTGCACCGTAACACTATACATACTGCTTGTTTGGGCTAGAAATGGGATGGAACTATGGATGCTCTGACTTGCAGTTGCTACCACATATTAACAAATCACTACAGTTTTGCTAGCTAATCTGAAAAAACTTCAGGCACATTTTTCAATAGGCAAATCCTGTGTCATTAACTCAAAATCGCTGAACGTGAACAAGAACTATTCCTTTCCTCTAAGGAAACATACTGTTTTTTACATCTTCTTCCTGCCTTACCTCCCTCATTATACATACACGCATAAACACACACACTGGAAGGGACAAGGTGGAGCTAGGGAGAAGCAAGCAATAGCTCTCAACTGTGCCACAGACCTTTAAGGAGTAATACATCACCCTCCTAGAGATGCAAATATGATGTGGCATGCTCTACTGATAGTGCGGGTATTGAGATCACACGGATGATTAAGAGACAAGTAGTACCCTCAGTTTGTATTCAGAAAACGTTTTCATCAGGAGGGTAGAGATTCACATGTGGACAAAAGCATAATGCACGCATTTGTTTGACCTGAAGGAATGGAAGGGCTGAATTATTTTTAGTCAGCGATAGTGATAGTGATAGTGATAAAGGTGTGCCCTAGTAGCTGTTAATTTTCCATTTCCCAATGGAATCATCTGATATATGAGAGACTATGCCTTCTCAGCTCTTATAATTTAAAGTACTCTGAGGAAGGTGGAAAGTTGAAAGACAGAGAAGTAAGAATGAGAGGTGGATTTTGATTTGCCACTTTACACAGAGGAAGGAGGAAAACAAGTGCTTCTTCAGAATCTGTCTCCTCTCCCTTTTAAATATGCCATCTGTCTGAGTAGATACTTGTTGCCTCTTTTCATGGTACCTGAGCACCTCTATTACATTTTTCCCTATCCACTCTGCTTTCCACTCTCTCTGGAGGTGGCTCAGACATGACCATAGCTCAATGTCCAAGTGGAGACTGGTGACTAGTGGCATTTCACGAGGGTCGATATTGGGACCAGTGTTGTTTAACATCTTAATTGGTGACATAAACAGTGGGACTGAATGCACCCTCAGCAAGTTTGCCTAAGACACCAAGCTGTGTGGAGCACCTCCCATACAATGACAGGCTGAAAGATTTGGGGTTGTTCAGCCTGGAGAAGAGAAGGCTCCAGGGAGACCTTATAGCAGCCTTCCAGTACTTAAAGCGGACATACAGAAGAGATAGGGAGGAACTCTTGGTGAGGGGTAGTGGTTTTAAGCCGAAAGAGGGTAGATTTAGACTAGATATTAGGAAGAATTTTTTTGCTGTGAGGGTGGTGAGGCACTGGAACAGGTTGCCCAGAGAAGTTGTGGATGCCCCATCCCTGGAGGTGTTTAAGGCCAGGCTGGATGAGGCTTTGAGCAACCTGGTCTAGTGGGAGGTGTCCCTGCCCGTGGTGGGGCAGTTGGAAATCGATGATCTTAAGATCGCTTCCAACTGAAAGCATTCTATGATACCGTGTCTGCCAGTCCTTTTGCCTCAAATTCAGCTTGCTGTGGCATTCATTAACTTAATGTTCAACATCAGCAACTGTCCCTTAAGCTATAGTGGAAGTGAAAAATAGTACACCAGTTTTTACAGAAGAAGCCGAGACTTTCTAGGTCACACCAGAACTGCTGATTTCAGGAAACATCAGCACTCACAGCCATGCATAAACCAGAAGCTGAATAACTATATCTAATACAAGAGTAAAATAGTGTAAGCAGTGTCTTGTCTTGTATTTTGTGGCAGTAACAACATAAAGAATCTGTGTGTTTCCTCCTGGCAGCCGATGGCCAATTATGCTTTTACTTTCATAGGTGTAAAACAGCACTGGCAATGGAGTAAAAAATGTAGAAAATGTTATTTGAATCTGTCTCCTAGTTTGAAGTTGGTCAGAATAGAACCTTGTCAGCCTGGAAGACTGTCGAATATGCTGTGACATTTAATCAACTGTTTGACTACAGGCTCACCTCTAGTGTCTGTGGTGAATTGAACATGATTCCTCTCACCTTGCTTCACATCACACATCACTTTTCAGTGCACTGCTGTAGAGAGCTGTGTTATAGACTATTTTTTTTTTCCCCCTAAGAGGAACACTGTAACAGAGGTCAGCTACAGTCATGAATTTTATGAAAGGTTTGCTGGGAAACCACATTAAATGGCAACATCAGTCCATACATCAGCTCTGCAGTACTCTTATTCCAAGACTGCAGCTGAGTGACTTGCAATGTACTTGCATTTCATGGCCATCATTTTCAAGCAATGTCATTTGCCTTGGTATCAGACACTTCAGCTGCACCAGAATCCACACAGCTGTTCATGATAAATTTCCTTCAAGAAAAAAATCTTCACCAGAAACACACTCCCAGGATCACCGAGCTCCAGTCTTAGGAAGCCTTGGATATAAAACCAGGCATGGACACATACAATACAATAGCAGCTGGAGAGGAAAATCTGAGAACAAAATTACTATCCCAGGATTCAGAAATGTAAAAATTTGAGATTCAGAAATGAAACAGGACAATTTACTTGTATTTATTGTTTGTACTAACTCATCTTTTATTTACAGCAGCCTAGCAAAATCATGCAAAATAAACATTCGTACCTCTGAACACTGATCATCCCAAAAATGTCTATCACTGTCTCAACCCAGAGAAGCATATATTTTAGGCAAATAAGCAAACAGTCTATTTAGTATTACTATCTCCAGCATATAAAACTCCAGATCAGAGGCCCACTACATTAACATCCATATGAACATAAAACAGAAGGCTAGATTTAGCAGAGCGGACCCATGTTCAGCTGTTGCTGTGATCCTAAACTTACTGTTTATAGAGTCATAGAACAATTTAGGTTGGAAAGGACCCTTAAGCTCATTGAGTCCAACCGTTAACCTAGCACTCTTTGTTGGGATGCATCACTCCTGAGCTTGGAGGAGGTAATCCTTGATTATTAACCATCTTTCTTGGACCCCGTCTTCCCTCCAGGGGTTTATCCCATGGTACTCTTCCAAGGATATCCCTGAAGAGGCCAAAGTCTGCTCTCCTGAAGTTCAGGGTAGTGAGTTTGCTGTGCCTTCACCTCAATGCCCTAAGGGTCTTGCAATCCATCATTTCATGCTCACTGCAGCCAAGGCTACCCTTGAGCTTCACATTCCCTACCAGCCCTTCCTTGTTGTTGAGAACAAGGTCCAGCATAGCCCCTCTCCTCACTGACTCTACCACTTGGAGAAGGAAGTTATCAACAACGCATTCCAGGAACCTCCTGGCTTGCTTATGTCCTGCTGTATTGTCCCTCCAACAGATATCAGGGTGCCTAAAGTCCTCCATGAGGACCAGTGTGACCTCGCTTGTGAATGCGAGGCTGCATTCTGTCTATAGAGGGCCTCATCCACTTGGTCTTCCTGGTTGGTTGGCTCATAGAAGACCCCCACTATAATGTCCCCTGTCCCTGCCCTCCCTTTAATCCTGACCCACAAGCTCTCAATCAGCTCCTCATCCATCCCCAGGCAGAGCTACATGCACTCCAGCTGGTCATTGACATAGAGGGCAATGCACCCTCCTTGTCTCCCCTGCCTCACCATCTTAAAGAGCCTACAGCCTTCTATTTCAACACTCCAGTTGTAGGAGCCATCCCACCACATCTCCATGATGCCAATAATGATGCAGAAGAATTCAATTAATATCACTGAGGTCAACAGGATGCTATTAAAGCATAAGCTGGGGTCTATAGCATCAATATGGCAAATATCATCCTTTGTTTGTTAACTTTTTCAAGAAAAAACAGGGCTACTGATTTTTCTCCAAGAGAATATTTTTTCCAGCAATAACATTGCCTCTATTCCCATCATACTATATATTTTCTTCTCAGTTGAATTATATTATTGATATTGGATGCCAGTAGATGTTTTAGTATTGCAAAATATTAAGTTGCAGAAGTAATGTCATGTCAACCACATCACAGATCCACTAAACTTTTCAATATACAAATAGGATAAAACAACAGACCTCTTAGTCCCTTCTGAGAAAGGGGTTAGTCAAAAAGTAACAATAAACACTAAAAATTGTAAGTAGTTGTGGTAACATTTCCATATCATGGAAGGAGCCTCTACCACCATGAATAAACTTAATGGCAGTCTAATAAAAGAGTACTCCTACTGGAATGTCTCAGAGTGTTAGATATTAGGCTGTAATCTTCTTGGAGATCTTTTTTGCATTTTGGAAACTGTCTTTACCAGCATATTCAAGAGGTTTCTCCATGAAATTTGCTATATAGCTTGCAGACAAACCCATTATTGTGTTTGTTCTTCATGCTGCAATGCAACAGGCACCAAAACCTCTTTCATCTTTTCAGAAAACCATTTTTCACCCCAAATCTCATGTTTATTTTAGTTTGTATATACTAAGATATGTCTCCCCAGGACATGGGACAGTCCAGAACTTCAGCTGAAATCCTGGTTGGTAAAAATACATTTTTAGAAGCCAGAAAGATGAACTTGCCTCAAGCCTAAATTACAAAAGAGTCCCATGTGTTGAAGCACCAACACTCAGAAGGAGATATGTTAGCTGGTTATTAGCATCCTGAAACAGACAGATTGACCCAGGAGGCACTCAAAGCACAGATGAATACTAGAGGGAGTGCCACATGCAAATCAAAAGTCTAGAGAAGGGAAGGAGTTAATTATTCTCACAAGTCAGGAAGCAGATTTCCAAAGTGGCAACTTAAGTTTTAAATGTCAGATGTCTTGCAACAACAGCAACAATTATACAGGGATGCACAGCTGTCCTAATTTCACTTACAGATCCTTAGGCCAGACATCTGTGTCTGCAACTGAAAGGAAGCAGAGCACAATGTTGCAGGTGTGATAGTAGTGCAGCATCTGGCCCAGTATTTAGGAAAGAATTGAACTTTGTTTCCTTATTCAGGATAGAAAAAGGAGAAAAGCACCCAATAGCTATGGACCCTTAACATCTGGGAGAAGCAGCTGTAAGGCTTTTCTCAGTCTTCCTGCTCCCTGCTTCTACATATGTAATTTCTATTGCAGATTTTCCAATAATCACTATAAATGCCTACAACAGCACACATCTACTACTCTGAATCAAAGCTGCTTTACTGGAAGGAGTTATGTGGTTCATTATCTCCACTTGGTTAGGTAGGCAGTTTGTATCCGTGATGGGGAGAAACAGTGCCACTGAACTTAAATCCTGTTAACATGGTGATTGTTATGAAACCTTACTTCTAGTAGACCCATTTGCAGCCAGGGTTTACTAACTCACCTTGCTTTTGTTCCTAAGTCTCCACTTTGTCTCAGTGACTTGGCAGTCAGTCTACAGAATGCCTTCTCACTAGGATCAAGGCGACTGTGAGTGATTGAGCACAGTTCATTGGCTCAGCATTTAGATTGTACACAGAATTACAGTAGTAGATAACATGGCAAGAATGGAGACCTACATCCTTACAATAAACACGTATCTTTACCCAACATCTCACCTATTTAATCTAAGTGAAATAGCCCTACTCCAGGAGTAGGAGTTCAAAATGCCGACCAAGGGTGCCGAGGCAGTTGAATGAAGGGATTCAGAAGACAGTATCAAAAATAACACTAAGCCTCCCTTCCATTTATACCTTATGAAGCTTTTTATAAAGAGTAACTGATTGCCTCAAATCTGTGTCCTACTCGCGGATCAAGAAATATCAAGAAAGGATTGGCCAACCTCTTGACACTTGTGGTAAAGTTTAGGAGCAAGTGTTTACATGAGAAGATTGAATCTGACTGTGTTATTTGAGCCAAAACCAAAGGAACTTGTAGAGGAAATTTCAGTACATGATAGCATTTCTCAGATGCTAAACTGAAAGTCTGAATTACTTCCAGGTCGTACTAAAACCCAGTGGTTGTATGATGATGCCTGACTGGCACCCACAAAATGAGTTCTTAGTGTCAGTTCAATGCTAAAAGTAGAAGACTACTTGTTAGAAAATAGCCACTGGAGTAAATGTCACCAGTGGTACTTGTTAGCTGCTACTGAACAGTAAGAAAAAAAAAAAAACAAAAAAACCAAAAAAACAGGCTTGTGAAGAAAGTGAGTTCTCTTTTCACCCATTCTCAGGTCTCTACACGACACAGAGGAAAAACTGATACGGTATCTACAGGAAAAAAAACACCTAACAACTGCTTTGCTTCTCTTTACATTACAGCTGTTCTACAGAGATAGTGAAATGCAGTCTCCAACACTGCTGTTCTCATGTTCTTCGTGAAAGAAAATGCGCATTTCCATAAATTTCAGCAGTAGAAAAAGTTTAAGAGTGCTGTCACCCTCTTCATTGTATATATAGCTTGATAAGTAAGGAAGAGAGAGTGTGCTCTTGGCAAAACCATTGGGCATTCAGTGCTCAGCCTTCCCTCCTGAAATAAAATACAATGTTAAGTTCTTCACATTAGTTTCTTGATGTATGGCTTTGTTCTACCTCATCATTCTAGTATGATTCAACAAACATTAGAGAGAAATTCTTCTGTTCTAAATCCTTTACTGCAACAGGAGTAAATATCTTACTTTTAGAAAACACATTTCTTAAAGATAAAATTCAATTCTACAATGCTCTTTCAGATAGATTTGCCATAAGTCAGATATCCTTGTTCAAATAATGGACTATGAACCTAATTCATCTTGTGCCTTCAAGAAGTACAGAACTTGTTCTTATTAAGGTGCTCCATTATGAGAGCCTGTGACTGATACAATGAATTGTTTTTCAGCTGTGCTGTGGTTGCCATTGTAAGTCTTCCAGTTGAATGAAAAAGGCAATTAGGGGGGAAAGTATTTTTTTAAAAAGAGACCAAAACAAAATTATACAGTTTTAAGGCCAGATCATGATTACAATGACATTTAAACTGCCATTCAGCTAAAATAAAATAACAATATAGAGCTGCATGGGATTCTGGCAAGGGTAATGGGAACAAACCTATTAACTTAGGAGGAAAAAAAAACACTGAATGCTATAATAATACCGTTGAATCAAGAACATTTGTTTTTCACATCCTTCTCACTCCTCCCTAAATTAATTATAAGTGCAAATTGGAGCAAATATAATTCTATGTTCAGATGACCTGATCAGATCTACAGCTGGATGACTCATACACTTAGCTGCAATTCTCTAATCTTCTGTGTTTCAAAGACAATATTTCTTCTAAATTCCAGAGATTTAAATATATCATTCAAATTTGGGAGAAACTACTTCAGTGCATAATAAATCCGGAAAAAGCTAGCTGAGTTCTTCTATTGCTTAGAAGATATAACTCAGTCGTATGTGAGAAAACTATCCTTCTGCTATGCACAAATAAAATATATATATGACAGTACTGGTCAGCACACTATCGTGTAAAATAATTAATTGTGAGTAAATAAAAGTAAAGCTGTGAAAGGGACTAATAATAGGTGTTCCTGTTAGAGCTGGACTACGCTATACAGTGTAGGTCTCCTGAGGTGTAGATATCTGAGATTTTATTTAGTTTTCCCCCAAAACATAAGGAAATTACACCTAATTGTAATTTAATTTTATATTAGTGCCAGAAGTCGGACCAAACTAGGTCTGACCAGGTCAAAATTTTTAATTATTCAGAAGTTATGTGTAGGTGAAACTTGTGTTTGTCTCTGGATTAGTTTGTGCTGCCTTTAATGACACTGCTTGATATCTTTCCCAGAGTCTTACAGGAGGGCTTTTTGGAAGAGACGGCAAAATCAGAGCTGTAATAAGAGTAGTAATTTTTTACTACTAATTCTGCTGAAGGCAGTAAGTACCAATTCAACAGAATTGTGTCTGAAACTTTCCTTCCTTCCTTCCACAGAATCACAGAGTCACAGAATCACAGAATGCTAGGGATTGGAAGGGACCTCGAAAGATCATCTAGTCCAATCCCCCTGCCGGAGCAGGAACACCTAGATCAGATCACACAGGAACGCATCCAGGCGGGCTTTGAATGTCTCCAGAGAAGCAGACTCCACAACCTCTCTGGGCAGCCTGTTCCAGTGCTCTGTCACCCTCACTGTAAAGAAGATTTTTCTCATATTCATGTGGAACCTCCTATGTTCCAGCTTGAACCCATTGCCCCTTGTCCTATCACTGGATGTCACAGAGAAAAGCCTGGCTCCATCCCCCTGACACTCACCCTTCACATATTTATAAACATTGATTAGGTCACCCCTCAGTCTTCTCTCTTCCAAGCTAAAGAGACCCAGCTCCCTCAGCCTTTCCTTGTAAGGGAGATGCTCCATTCCCTTCATCATCTTCCTGGCTCTGCGCTGGACTGTTTCCAGCAGTTCCCTGTCCCTCTTGAACTGAGGGGCCCAGAACTGGACACAATATTCCAGATGAGGTCTCACCAGGGGAGGAGAACCTCTCTCGACCTACTGGCCACACCCCTTCTGATACACCCCAGGATGCCATTGGCCTTCTTGGCCATGAGGGCACAGTGCTGGCTCATGGTCATCCTGCTGTCCACCAGGACCCCCAGGTCCCTCTTCCCTACGCTACCCTCCAACAGGTCAGTACCCAACTTGTACCTGGAGTTGTTCTTGCCCAGATGCAAGACTCTACACTTGCCCTTGTTAAATTGCATTACATTTTTCCCCGCCCAAATCTCCAGCCTGTCTAGGTCTCGCTGGATGGAAGCACAGCCTTCTGGCGTGTCAGCCACTCCTCCCAGTTTCGTATCATCAGCAAACTTGCTGAGGGTGCACTCTATTCCCTCATCCAAGTCGTTGATGAATACATTGAATATCACAGGTCCCAATACCGAACCCTGGGGGACTCCACTAGATACAGGCCTCCAACTAGACTCCATCCCATTCACCACAACTCTCTGGTTTCTTTTCTCCAGCCAGTTCACAATCCATCTCACTACCCGATCATTCCCTTACCACAAGTATTGCTATGAAAGCCAGCCTCAGCTCACATTAAATTCACTTTTTCTTCCAAGACAATAGCAGAAATGGCAATTAATGAACACATCTCACCAGCTGCCCTTACAGTGCTTATCCTTCCTGAACGATTTTTCTAGACTTTAATGTAAATCCGAAATCCTTCTCATTCTGGGTCATATTTCACTCTTTTCTTGCCTTTACCATTCTCTCCCACCCCAAGGTTCCACTCAGGTTGTGAAGCTTGTCTGTTGTTCAGACTGAGTAGGGGTCATGTAGCACAGTTCTTAATAAGTAACAGGCTTTCAGGTTTATCACAACCCGTACGTTCATTTTAAAAAAATGTCTTGCAGAAAGTTTAACTCACAACACCACTGACAAGGGTTTCACTCCATAGATCATTAACCCATATTGCTACAGAGCAAGGAAAGGGGAAATTAATTGTGATCACAAAAACGCCATGGGACCAATTCACATTTGACATGTATCAACTTCCACTTCAAGCATGAGAGTATCTCTGTGAACACTGGGTATGGTATTTCATAGGGAGTAGAAAGATCTTTTAAAATTATTTTCCTACACAAGATAAATCATTTAAAAGTTGGGGGATTAGTATAAAAAGGAAACACATAACTTTATTCAGAAAAAAATACCTTTTTTTTTTCTTTGTTACAGAAACTGGAAATTAAAGAAGGGACAAGCTGAAATTTTATTTACCCTTTTAACAAAAGGATACATTTTAAATGAGTTTTCTAATTATGTAGCTATATAACACACTGATGTAGTGGTTGTTAAATCTCACAAATTAAAAGGCAAAACCTGAACTGCAACCTAGAGTTTTTAAAGCAGTCTCAGAGCTTGGAGAATTCATAAACCAAGTAAACCTTCTGACATAACTATAAAATGTGGTATAAACCCTAGGAAAAAATAGCCATCTTGAAAGGGTAACAGCACTTTTATGAGAATTTCAACTGTACCATGGCAACATCAACCTGTCAAAGCAAATGAAGGGCAGTAAAAGTAAAATTAAAAATGATGAAGGGGACAGCAGCTTGCTAACAGCTTTCCAAGCTGTAAAGCTTTCAAATGTTATATCTTCATTGGTTTGTTCAATCACACATGCCGGTTACCAAGCTTTATCGTATTATGTATCTTTCCCATCACTGCAGGCTGCCAGGTTTTGATGGACCTATGCATAAAAAAAAAAAAAGTCTTTTCCTTCTTGGTACACACCCCTCCTTCTTTCCCCTTATTAGTTGCTCAGGTTCCACCATTTTCTTGTCCTTTGACATCTGCACACAGATGACATTCCCTAAGTCTATGGCCCATCCCTCCAAAATATTATTGATGGAATTTACTTCATGACTTTGGGCTCCATCTGTCATGACAGACTTTCAAGGCAGGAAAGATGATGCATAGTTCACTCAGTTGGTAGAGTGCATGATGCTGGATGCAGCAGATAGATGGTGGATAGTCACTGTCGCATGCTGCATCGGGAGCTCATAGCCTGTGTATCTGGCACAGTCCACATCCAGAGTCTGCAGGTTGAAGATGTCAAGTTGCTGGACGTTAGTTCTGGTCCCATCAAACCTAAGTGATTCTTAATATAATAGCATTAGTATAATACATAGCAATTATAGCAGTGATACTATGCAATGGCAGGGTTATGCAGCAATTAACACTGTACAACTGAATTCATTAGCTACTTTCACCCAGCATCAAAACCCTTGAGGTACACATTGGATCTCTCCATCCTCTGCCATCACCCACCAAGTGTACCCAGGTCCTTGAGGAAAAGCAATCCCAGGAATGTGTTTGTCTTTACCTGAGTTAGGAACCCAGACTGTCTTCCCCAGCATATTCTTAATGTGTGCTACAGGGACTTTATCCCCTTCCAGAGTGCATAAGAGTTCTGACTGGGCAGAGCCAGCTCGATTGGCAGATCCCCTAGTGTTGATTAACCAGGTGGCTTTTGCTAAATGTGTATCTCAGTTTTTGAAAGTTTCACCCCCATTGCTTTCAGTGTAGTCTTCAGCAGTCCATTGTATCATTCGATCTTCTATCTGCATGACAGGGGACATGGCATACCCACTCAGTGCTGCATTCTTTGGCCCAAGTGTCTATGAGATTATTTCAAAAATGAGTCCCGTTATCTGACTCAATTCTTTCTGGTGTGCCATGCCACCAGAAAACTTGCTTTTCAAGGCCCAGAACAGTATCCTGCATGGCAGCACGGGACACAGCATATGTTCCAAACAGCCAGTGGCTGCTTCCACCATTGTGAGCATGTAGTGCTTGCCATTGGAGGTTTGTGAGGCTATTATTTTCTTAAAAACAACCATTGGCATTCAACGATGTCCCTCTTGCCATTTTATTCCTAAAAATGGAATTTCTTTTGTGGATCCCTTGACCTTACTTTGTTTTATGGCAAAACTGGCTTTCAGGAGGAATGGATTTTCTCCCCTTTCTCAAAAACAAGTTCTGCTGTGTTGCCCCTTATGATGATGTTATCAATGAATTGTGGGTGTTCCAGAGCTCCACCCTGTTCCACTGCATTCTGGATCAGTCCATGGCAAATGGTAGGGGCTGTGTTTACACACCTGGGGCTTTTGATTCAAGGTATACTGAATGCCCCTCCAGGTGAAAGCCTGCACTCTGCTGCCAAAGGAGTAGTGTTATACTGGTGCCAATTGACTAAAGCTACAAAAACAGTGAGAGTTCAAAGGACTCTTAGCTACTTCAGCTTCTTATTTCGCTCTCCTGCTTGCTCCATTCACATGCCCTGGAGTCTTTCCCCATGGCTTTCAAATCCCCAGCTAGGGGTGGCTGCTCACACAGGTGTGCCGTGTATCACAGCACATACTGCTTAGATTATCTCTCTTTAAATGTTCTATCAACTGTACAAGCAAATGGCAATTTACTAATTTGCAATTCGTTCATTACGTTGTAGTCAATTTGTTGAATTACATTCAACTCCTTGAAACATTTTGAGACAGAGTTTTTACGTAAGACTCAAATGCAAATGCAGAGTCCCATGTATCACATGCATCTAGTCTGAATCTCATTCCTCCTGTATAGGCCTTGGTAAAGAACTAAAAGATTAGTCTCTGTGATTCATTTAATAACATAATACAATAAATATTTCTGCATTAAAGAGCCACAGCTTTCTCACTGGACATTTGCTCCTATAATTCATCTCATTTTTTAGCTGCAACATGATTCATGTTTTAATAAATTTCTAATTTTAAAATGGCATTAAATCAAATCATAAACATTGCATATATGTTTCATTGTCATTAAAAAGATCTTACATTGCAAAAGGAGATGTGTTAAATGAGAACATTAATAAAGTTATAAATAAAATTCATTTTTTCATTAAAAACAGTCACTAAAGGACCTCCACCTTTCAAAGTAGAGGGTTATTAAAATGTAGATTTCTCAAACTGTACATGTGACAGCTCCCTCTTTTGGGGCAGAAAGTCCTTGGACTCTTTCATATTTAAGCTGTCATTAAAGCTGTCATTAATGGAAAGGGCTTATGATTAAGCCGTTGCATATATTGTGCAGCATGTGCTCTGTTTCAAGCCCAAAACAAAAAGGTGTCTGACAATGTCATCACTAAATATGAAAAATATTAGATCTGTTCATTTTTTTTGGTTTCTAGAGGGAGAGAAATTTTTTGATGTTTTCTCCAAACGATCAGATCAGAATGAATACCAGGATATGAATGACTGCAAAAAGAAGTACTGCATTTTTGCACAACTCCATCAAACCCAGTGGTGAAAAAATGGTCTTTTTTCATGATGGTCCTACAAGGTGATAACCTGGGAGTTGCAAGAATGTATATTAATTGTAGACATGTAAGAAAAGACTTTAAAGTATGACTGAAAGTTTAGAGTAGGGATTCTGCCCCAGGCTAAACTTTGTCAAACTGAATTTTATTATGTAATATTTTCTTCAGTGAATGACTGCTTTTCTCCAATGCAAATTAGAAAATAGAAAATTATCATATCTAAAATAGCTGATATCTTATGACTATGCAGGCTGGCTGTTGCTTGTCAGTATTTTGGTTCCACTGTTGCTAAGCCAAAGAAGACATCCAGGTGGACCAGGATCTTCTCCTTTACAATCAGTCTACCTCATCGAAAACCTGAGAGCACCCTTTCTTACTGCACTTGCTACTGTTCTGAGTATGCCTTATCAGTCAGCCTAAACAAACCTCCATGAAACACCTGCAGTTTTACAGAATGGTTCCAGAGATCTGAAATACAACTGCCTTTAACAGGTTAGTGAAGTTAATAGAAATTTGTTTATATCAGTGTATTTGGATAAGAAAAGTAAGGAGAACCTTTTGTAATCTCTATAATCTATCTAGCGTTAAAATTTCCAACTGTCAATACACCCAGTGAGCATAGTATTTCTTGATGTTTACTAATGTTCCAGCAAGGGTGTTTAATGAATGATAATGAATTTTTAATAAATTCAATGAATGTTTGCAACTGCTGCAAAATACATTCAGGAATATCTTTCTTTCTGGTTTTCCATCGACTTCAAATTAGATAAAATTCAACCAGTTTACAAACTTGTTCAAAGCCACAAGCATTAACATTTTACAATACATTCAGAGCAAAAAAAAAAGTTTTTTAAAAAATTAATGGTTTAGAGATTAAACTGTCTTGATGAGTAAAAAAGCATGTTTTTCATTACTAAAAAAAAGCATGTTTTTCATTACTTTCATTACTGTTTGCTTTATATTGCTGAACAAAAGAATGCACTCCTTAAGGCTCAGACCACCAGCTTCTTTTTCTAGACTGCGACCTGGCTGAAGCACTGTTTTCCTGGATTGTCATCTATCTTCTGTTTCTAGTGAATAGTTTCTAGGATTGAACTGTGCTGCTCAGACAGAATTCACCCAACAGAGTCAATGAGGCTTGGACTGATCAGTTTGATGAAACTCACCAGTGGTGATGAGTTTACAGATGTCTTAGGTCACTCAGTATCTTTCCTATTCAGTATCTGGCTTCATACACATAAAGATGACTGAAGGTAACAGATTGTTCAGC
>WKFP01014812.1:1027885-1041059 GCA_011057875.1 Pterocles orientalis
GGCCTTTGGTCATCAGGTGGGGAGGGGCAGTATCACTGTGTATCACCTTGCATCTTTGTATATAGTATTATTTCTAATATTATTGTAGTTTAGTAATTAAATTGTCCTTATCTCAACCCACGAGTCCTCTTTGCCATTTACCTCTTTAATTCTCTCCCCTATAATTGGGTGGGGGCAGGGACTGTGTGAGCGGGTGTGTGTGGTTTGGCCCCCAGCCAAGGGCCAACCCATCACAACCATGGATAGAGGATGTGATTGGAGCTCCCACTGCATAAGCTTCTATTAAAACTGTGTCTACACTATCTAAATGCATGTAAGAGAAAGATGTAGATGTCCAGAAATTATATTTGCTGTCTAAATACAGAACTGTTCCTGTTAGACATCAGGCATGAGTGGTAATAAAATAAATATTAACTTACACTCAGTAGAAGTATCAATTATTGGTTCTAATGCACTTTTCAGGACCTTACAGCTCAACCATTTCCTTGTCAATGGAACCAGTAAAACCAGTGCAAAGAATTGGAAATGTGATTTTTAAAAAATCTCATATTCTATATTCAGTGAAGACTCATTATTCATGACTTCACACTCCAAATCATAAAATAACTACACTGAACTCCATCCAGGGCTCTTTCTCACAACAGATGTTGGTAGAGAAGTATCTAGTACTTCTCTAGTACTAGAGACTAGTATCTAGTAGTTACAATAGGGAACCCATCGGAGTCCCCAATAACAATATCTTGTAACACTACTGGTCGTAGATTGCTATCTGTTAGCATACTTCCATAAAGTTTCAACTATAAAATCACAAATAACTGAAAAATAAGAATTAAAAAATTGTAGTAATTATCCTTATTATGTCACAATCTTTATTATTATTATCACATTGGATTTATGAGGGGGTATCCATAAATGTAAACAGTTAGCATATGTGACTATATGTGGCTTCAAAATTCAAGATTTTGTCAGAGAAAACCATTTATTAAAAAAAAATCCTTAAAGGTTTTTAAGGAAACAACAACAACAAGCCCCAACTAAGACATCCACCTCTCCCCCAAAAATCCACCAAATCCCCCAAAACGCCAAAGACCCAAATCAAGAAACCCAAACAAAAAATCCTGCTGCTAACAGCTTTTACTTCCCAACATGCATAACTGCCCAGTGTTCTTTTAAGTGTTCTGCAAAGAATCTTTCAACTGTTCTCAACAGGAAGAGCTACTCAAATTAGAAACATCACTGATAGAATCTTATTTCAAAGCTTGGCCCACAGTATTACAGTAAAAAATTTTGAAGATATATATCTCTATCAAATGATAGGAATTGATATTTGAAGGGGAAAACTACATTCCATATAAAGTTTTTTTTAAAATGTTAAACATACCTACTTAGAACCTGGCTGAAGAAGTTTACCAGACTTGTAAGTATGTATTATTTTCCTCTCTATTCAGAAAGTGACTGCATAAAATCTTTGTTTATATTTTTGCTTTACGTTTTTTAGATAATGAAATTTCCTTATGATATTGAAACAAAGCATCAACAAAACTCTGGTTTCCATATACCAATCTTTTTTTTACCTTTGAAAACCCCATTGAGCTAACATGTGCCTCAGTCTAAATTACAAGAAATTTACAAGAATGAGTAATAGAACTTATTCCCTCCTATCTCATATGCTGGTGAGCAGTGGAATGAGTCATTAGTGATGACATTTTCTGTTACAAGTCTTCACCTAGCAGATCTACCAAGAGGA
Source organism: Pterocles orientalis (assembly GCA_011057875.1). Taxonomy (NCBI): domain Eukaryota; kingdom Metazoa; phylum Chordata; class Aves; order Pterocliformes; family Pteroclidae; genus Pterocles; species Pterocles orientalis. Next base: position 1,029,633 of record WKFP01014812.1, read on the forward strand.
AAACTGACACAGTCTCTGGTGTGTCACACCTGCATGTGAAGAATGGAAAGAAAGGTTTGTACCTGGTTTTACAGATGTAATTGCATCATGCTGCTGGATGCAGGACAGGACTCCAGTATCAACAGAAAGAAACTTGGGACTGGGAGAGCAGGAAAAAGGACAGAACAGTTTTGTGACTTGGTACAGTCATAGTAGAACCACCTGCATTAATCTGAAGCAAAGACAGAAGACAGCGCATCATAAAAGGAGAGAAATAGCTAGAGAGATTATCTGAGATAACTCTTGCACTATTTGTCAAATTTAAAGCATTATTTCTATAATAATGAAGAACCTTGTGGACTAGAAGGTGATAACCATACTTTCTAAATCAGTTTCAATCTACTGTTTTCAGGCATGCTGTTCTGTGCCATACCAGAACAAATCTAGAATCAGTAAGAAAAGAAACTTGCTCCAGGATATTAGTATCAGGTTTCTGAAGCAGATTTCTAACTTTTATGGTAGACCTCCAGAGATGAACAGGTTTTTTTTTTCATTACACTTTTAGGAATAAGGATCAATGATTTCCCTTAAATCATGCCCACAGCTCTGTTTGATTTCATTTTCTTATGTTTTTACTGTGTGGTGCCTTGAGATGTTTGTTTGACAAAATGCCCCATAAATGGGGATTTTTATTGTTATTGTCATTGCACTTCTTAGGTCCCAAACTATACATTGTTGTCATCCTGGCATTTTAGACTGTCTGATTTTTCATTGCTGAGGAGGATTGATCAGTCTTGTTGCTCTTGCTAGTGAGACCAATATATTTTGTAATTAATAGACTAGTCTTTTGTAGAGTGCTATGTCGGACTGGATGGCCAAGCAGAGAGCTATTCTTCTCTACACACAGCTCTGCATTTAGTCCAATGATAATATCATATCAATAAATAATGGAAGTACAAAACTTCCCAAAAACATTTCTGTTTCCTTGCTTTTTAATTCAGTGAGCAGTCCATCTTATCCAAAATACTATTGCCAGAGAACTGAGAAAAAACAATCTCTTCTCAAATAAGCAAATCAAAGTGCTTCAATTAAGGTCAGGGATAAATATTACATTTATATTTTTAATATAAACAAATTTGTTTAATATAAACAAATAAAAATTAAACAGATTTCACAGCCTTTTTATCTGATTCCCTATCCTATTGTTTTTATCCTATCTTCTTTAATTCTCACTTCAGCCTTTAGTCCAAATTCTGTTAAACCACACAACACTGCTAGAGTACAATGCAAAGAGGAGGTTGAAATGGCCCATTTGAAGTCAAATTTAGTAAAATACAGCCTGGAATACATGGCTACATATGCTAGACAGTAGCCTGGGTCAAAATGTGTCAGAATGTGAATAGCATTTGATAAGAAATTCATCAAGTGTTGGCTGATCAAAAAGATATTATAAATGCTCAAGTAGAATAATTTAGATCATTCATATCAGTGCTGAGTTTTACTTTACAGACTTGAATGTGTTCATAGTTACATTGACACAAATCCACAGAAATTCAGTTTAAATCAATGGAATAGTAAAAGACCTAAACCAAAATAACAGAACAGAATTTGCTTATCTCGTCATGCACATGTATCCTAAATTAGACCTGCTCACTTGACTGATGCAAATACATTTTAGCACCTTTTATTATTGTAGCTCAACTGGCTCTGAAATACCATAGTGACTGGAGCAATCCTTTTCAGTTTGCACATAATCCATACTATTTTGAAATATGTCCTCTATTTAGGCTTTGGACCAGAGAATTGCTCCAACTGAGCTATAGAAATTTCTGCCAATTCTCAACTTTTATTGCCAGGGTCGAAATACAGTTCCACAAAGAAACTGTTGTTTCCAGTTCCCAAGTCAAACTCGCAGAAACTGACTGCAAGTAAAGCGAATATAGTTTGTTTTGCTTGCAAGCTGAGCGCAATTAATGCTGAAAGATAATAAATAAGAAGCCCCAGATGGCATATAAGGGAGCCACTTTCAGTGCTATACTGCAGTGTGGGTGAGCTACAACAGAAAGTGTTCTAACCACTGATGGACTAGAAAAAAATATGAATAAGTATGGATTAAAACTATGTCAGTTTTTTATTGTTTTACAAAAGTGTCTTTTTCATACTGGAAATCTAAGCAAGTCAACCAAGGGAACACATGCCTTTTGTACAAAATACATCAAGAAATTTGTGCATTTTCTGTTTTGGTTCTTTTTGGCAAAAACAGATGGAGCTGTTTTCATTTTTCAGTCCTTTGGTCCCTTGTGCACAAGCTATCATCATGCTAATAACTTTCACTGTATCTGCAATGCACTCCTTGCCCTTCTGAACTTTTTTATTTCAGTTAATGCAGCTCTTCAAGACTCTGGCAGGTATCGGAATAGCAGATGTGCCCAGGGCTTTGCTATGTAGTAGAGAAGTTAACATCTCATGCTAGAGGACTCTGATGTCTCAAAAGAGATCTGCAAGAGTCTTGCAGACTGCCAGCGTGTACATCCAGTCGTATGATCTCGCATATCAGAGTCCCAAGAAAAAGATGCAATTTGTTATTCTCAATAAAACCATGTTGCCCCATCACACATATTATTCTGTCTTTGCTAGTCACCTCCTTACTTGTTTCCTGATCAAAAGCATGAAAAAAAGACATACTGCATCAAGTATTTGATGGGGAAGGGAAGATAGATGGCTCTGCATATTACACTGTGTTCATTTGTCCCATTTCATCCTGAAATGCAGTGAAACACAGCCAGGAAGACAGCCACCAGGGTCAGACTAGAGTCTTGTCCTGGGTTAAGCTAAGACAGAGTTAACTTTCTTCATAATAGCTAGCAAGAGGCTGTGTTTTGGATTTGGGCTCAGAAGAAAGCTGATAAAAAGTGATGTTTATGTGGCTGCCACGGTCTTTCAGCTTCTCTGGCTGTCTTCAGACCAGAGAAGCTGGGAGGGAGCACAGCCCCAGTTACTAGCCCAGGATTTGAACTTAGGTTCAAGATTGAGACCCAGAGTGGCCAATAATCTATTCCATAACACAAACATCATGCCCAGTATATAGATGAGGACCCTCTGGAAGATCTGCCCTTTTGGTTCTGGATCTCTTTTGCACCGGTTCATCTCGCTCCAGGCGGTTGCTCTCCCAAGGCCTTTCCCCCTCCCTCCACACTCCAGTCAGCTCTTGGCCTGGGTCGCTCGGACTGTTATCTCTGTTCCGTGAGTGTGGTTTCAGGACTCTCCCTGCTCTGGGATCGTTAGCCGGGAACAGGCTGAGCCTTGGTCACAGGGTCGGGGGGCAGTATCACTGTGTATCACTCATTTGCACACTTGAATATAGTATTATTTTCAATATTATTTAGTTTAGTTATGAAATTGTTCTTATCTCAACCCACGAGTCCATTTTTTCCCTTTAACCCTTTAATTCTCTCCCCTAACCTCGAGTGCAGAGGGGTGGTGGGGGTTGGGTGAGTGGGTGTATAGTTTGGCCCCCAGCCATGGGCAAACCCATCACAAGTCTTCAGAGAGATTTTTGCAAATCAAATTTTCAGAAGTAGCTTCTGTGAGCCAGATGCTTGCAGATATCAACAATCTCCCTCAATAAGATAATGACAACTGTTTCTGTTATTTTTCACCACATAGTAGTTGTAATTTTCATTATATTTTTGACTGTTGTGTTTACAATTCAGTATCAGATTAATGTGGTCACTACAACTGTAGTTCATAACACAGCATCCTGTGATAATGAAATAAAATAATCTGAAAATAACTGTGTTTGCACTTTTCCTCATCTTTATCTTCCATCTAGAAATTGCTATCATAAACAACAAAAAAAAATATTTGTACCCTCTTGTTGTACCCCCCGAGCATTCAGTCCAATAATATAAATGCATAACATTCTTGCTAACTAGCAGCAAGACAGTAGTAAAAAATATACTAACAGTTACAAAGTAGTGCAAAGCACTCAACATCAACAAAGAAAGAACACAGAGGAAAGAAGTCCTAATTAACCAAAAAATAAAGAGATGCCAAAATGCGTTGTTCATTTAAGCATTTGCCTTATTATAAAGCGTACAAAGGGAAACTAGATCCTTATAAGCACCCAGCAGTCACTACATAACTCATGCAACATGCCAAAGGTAACTGGCAGAACTACCAATAACAACACATTAATACATTCTCATCTCATAAGAAGACCAGTAGGATACCAGAGCTGGACAAACTAGTCTGTCAGTGTTTCAATAACGTGTCAATGTTTCTGCTAGCTTATGCTATCACCTTATTAAGCCTATGCTTATTTACATAGCTTACCTTCTTTAAACCTGTACTGTTCTTTCAGAATCAGAACCGGGCTGTTTAAAATTGCTTTGAATATTTTTCTACTGTACCGAGTTTGAGCTGTGTAACTGTCCCAGACTGCCTTTTTTCCTGTTTCCTTTACCCTGAGATCACAAGCAGACAAGTCCTTGCTTTGTAACATCTCCTTCTTCCCTATGTCTCCAAGAGACAGCTTTCATGGTGATCTGCAAGTATCTATGGTGAGGCATTCCATATGGAGGATCAAATGAGTATACACAGTAAAATTGTTAGGATTTTCATATTAAAATAGCAGTAATAAACCAAACTAGTAGTTAAATCCAAATGTATCAGAGAGAGAAAGCACAGATTTTGTGAAGATTATTGACAGAATTTATTTTATGAACTGAAAAAAACGAATTTAGTCATAGGTAAAAATGTGTTATTATTTCTATTGTTGTAGGTCCTGGGAGCACTAGTCACAGATCAGGTATCTATAGCATGATATCCTCTCAGGAGCCAGAACATTAGCCCCTCTATAGTTAAGTTACAATTTTTGTATTTAGTAGAATTATCCATTTTAATTCCCAGACTTTTCTTCTGAAGACATTCTCACAAAGAATCAGTGTAGCATGATCAGGTATTTAAAGAAATGTCATCCTTCTGGTAATGGGAAGTTTATATTATTTCTAAGTAATTTTTTGTTTATTTAAAATAATTATGGTGAATATATGATTTAAGCTACATTTTATACAAGTGTATTTGCTTCACTGGATAACACAAACTGTGTTCTGGGCAACATTGATGGAAAATACAGATTTTCATGATTCCAAGGTGGCAAAATCTGCTACTATGGTCACAGAGAAATACACTGACTGCATCCATCGTTTACTGGCACATGGGGAATTTGCTTCTAATGGTGATTTTTACGTGTTTCAGAAGCCACAGGAAGGTAGATGTAAAGATCCACACCCTGATGACAATCCATGGAACTAGGGTAAGGATACACAACATAATTCAGTGAAGGGAGGGGGCAGACAGTAAATAATACATATACAGAAATAAATTATTTTCCTGACTAGGTGTAAGAGAATTTTTCTTCCTATTTTTTAATCTCTGGACTGAAGTAATTTCCCTTCCAGGAAACCAGAACCATTTTTGCACAATTTCAATCTGGTACTCATGGTCTGCTCAAAACCTGTCACTGTAAATATTATGATGACAAATGACCTCATGGATTTTGTTGATGATCAGATAGTACAAAATGAGTTAAATAGAAATCATGGCCATCACTGACAAAAATATGTGAGAATGTGAGTTGACTGATAAGACCAAACAGTGGTCATCTTGCTTGTGTAACACAAGCCTGACATACTAGAGGAAGTCACTTAAACAGAACACCTTTATAGACTCAGCAAACAGCTGGACCAGCTCTATCTGAAAATTGCACTGGAAGTCAGCTTAGGAGCAGGAGTCTCATTTTAAAGAAACCAGCCCAGAAAGATAGTTGAAGTTTGTTTTGAGAAAGGTGAGAAAACCCTAACACAGAAGGTTTCTACACAGGAAAGAGGCTCCCACACACATCTTGTCCTGTGTCAGCCCAGAAACAGCTCACTTACCGCCAAAGGAGTTTCTCCTGTTTGATGGTTTGAATTAGAAAACAATGAACCTGGCAGAGCTTCCAAATCTAAGTAATGTCAATCCTGCCACAGTTTCAAAGCATCTTGAGTGCAAAACCTAGAGATATGATTACTGCTTCTTCTTCTTCCTTTTTTTTTCTTTTTTTTTTTTCTTCTTTTTTTTTAAAATGTTTTGCCCTTTGTAGCCTAAAACCTAAAGGAAGCAAGGCTGGGGAAAGGCAGCTGCAAAGCTTTTTGCTCATCTCCTTCCCTACCAGGCTGCTGAAGAGAATTGCTGCAACACAGAAAGAAGAGGCTTTCCAAGTTCCATGAGAGCAATAAGCAAGAAAAGGTAGGATTTGTGCTTGGGAAGGGAGCATTGCCATTACCTTTAATGTAGACTCACAGCCTGTCCTCTCAGTGAGAGCTGATTGACATGTAAAAGGGTGTTAGCAAAGTACACGCAAGAGACAAGTCACACAAATTGCTGGCACCCCGCTATTTAATAGTAACATGGTACATTTTGGGGGGATGTCCGTATTGTCAAAAGATAATGTGAATTAACAGCTGATGTTGCCTTGTTCATATGTATCACTTTTTAAAAAATAAGTGAGGCTAGTTAGAGGGACTAACTCCAGAAGTCACATGTGTGGGCTGTGTGGCGGGTTAGCCCTTGGCTGGAGGCAAAACTCCACACACCCACTCACACAGTCCCCGTCCCCGCTCCCACCCAATGATAGGGGAGAGAATTAAAGAGGTAAATGGCAAGGAGGACTCTTGGGTTGAGATAAGGACAATTTAATAACTAAACTACAGTAATATAGAAAATAGTACTATAACAAATATACAATGTGATACTGCCCCCCCCACTAGATGACCAAAGGCCCAGCCCACTCCCAGCCAACAACCCCAGAGGAGGGAGGGAATGGGTGATACACAATGATACTGCCCCCCCCACCTGATGACCAAAGGCCCAGCCTGTTGCCAGCTAACGATCCCCAGAAACTACACTCACGATTCCCCTAAACGGGGCGGGGTGGCGATGCACCACTCCTGGAGGCACTCATGGAACGGAGATAACAGCCCGAGCATCCCAAAACCGAGAGCTGACCAAAGCGGGGGAAAAAAATGACCACCTGGCCACAGCTAATGATCCCCCCGGAGAGGGAGGATCCCAAAACTCATGGAACGGAGATAATGACTCGAGCATCCCGGGATCCAAGAGCTACTGACATCTGGGGGGGCCGGGGGAAGAGCGAATGCAGGCACCCAAAGTGAGATGATCCAGAGCCCAAGGGAAGTAAAAAAGAGAAGGGTCCCAAAAGGGTCCTCACCTATATACTGGGTATGACGTGCATGGGATGGAATAAACAATTGGTCAGTCTGGTTCTCAATCTTAACCTGAGAGCAAATCCCAGGCTAGCAGCTGGACTGTGTCTCTTTGCTTGTCTGCTGACCTTGGCAGCAGAACAAAAACATTGGTTATCAGCTTCTCCTGAGTAGGAATCCAAAACATAGCTTCTTGATAGCTATTTATGAAGAGAAGGGACAAAAAAAACCCCCTCTCTCTCTTTTAACCCAGGACAGGCTGGAAGACAACAAGATGTACAGCCCTATTATAATGTATGAAACCTCCCCACATTCAAATCCTGCAAGAGGGAGTAGCTGAAGCTCCAGCTTCTGCTGTGAAGCTCTCTTCTTGCTGTGAATACTCTACACTATTTGATAAGAGATATCTCACCAAAGTATCTTACAATAAATGAGAGGATAAATAAAAGGATTTCAGCTGAGGTTAACGAAAGATAGATCAGGCCCAGCATCACCTGAATGTAAAATTGTTTTCTTTACAATCACGTGAGATCTCAACTCTTATTTTTACTATATTTCCAAGAGTGGGACACTTGTTTAATATGAAAGTATCTGAGAAGCTTTGCATCAAAACTAGTAACTAAACAACTACCATGTAATCAGACACAGTGCTGACAAGGCAATCATGTGGCAATGTGTAATTACACAGCATAATGTCTTATGCAGTACTTTGTACTACACCTTGAAAACTAAGTGCTGCCATATTTTTTTCTCAAGCTGAATAAGACTCCAGAGGTTCTAAACAATGCACTCAACCTGAAAACATGATTCTCACAGCCTTTTTTGTTGACACAAGTGAAATGCTCAGACAGGCCCATAAAAAAAGAAAAAGGTAGAATATACCTTACTCTCTCTTATTTAGGGTAGTATGAAGTGTCTTAAAGGAAGAGTTTGGAGACCAAGCCATATATCTGTATCTCCCCCCTGGGGCAGTTTCTCCAACTACTGCCAGCTGGAAGACCCACTCTCGGCACAGGCAAAATTTAGCAATTCGTCATGTCAAAGAATAAGGAGAACTTCTCTGACTCTGGGGATCGATCTTAACACCCAAGGGGCACAAGGGCAGGATGTAAAGTCTCTGAGTTACTGTTAATGTTGCTTTCTAGTAATAAAGGCCATCCATTCCATCCATTGTTGTTAAAATTCTCAACCTATTGTTTTTTTTCTTTTGAGAAAGCACCCGCACTTTTGGGATGCCTGAAAAGTGACCTGATGCATATGAACAATAACAATTAAAAAAAAGGTAAAAATCACCACCAGCAACAAATACCTACAGACTGTGGTTTAAAAAAAATTACAACTTCTCCATAATTTTAAAATAAATGTTTGTTACAATTCTAATTTCTAGAGTGCTCCAGACAGACAGTTTAAATTGATGGCTTGTTAGTGAAGACTGGCCCCTTTGTGAGATGTTTTCAGAATGATTGATTTACAATAAAGTGGCTCCTGGTGGGTGCACGCAGGTGGAACTGATTCAGATCGATTCCACAGAAGCTGACTAATCAGCTGTTTAAACTGGCAGAGTGCTCAATGACAGAAACAGTGCAGCTATCATTTTCTATCTAAGATTACAAATTAACTTGTTCTGTTTATCCTGTATGCCATCAATATGGAGAGAAGCAGCTGAGAGGGAAGTGGGATTATGGACTGATGATATAAAGCCTTCCCTGCAGATGTGCTTTCAAACATTGACAATAAAGGCACAGGAGGAAATTTCATTACGTATTAATGAAACCAGTGTAAAGCACCACCAAATGATGAGGACTTGTTTAATTAATTAACTGGAGTGGGAAGTCAACAATATTTTTAAAATGTGACCACAAAATAATAAATCAATGCCAAAATGGTCAAGAGTAAATATGTACTGTTTTTTCCTCCTGTCCCACACACCCTATCAGTCTGTCCCTCTCCATGCATATTATACACACATCAGAGGATGAACATCTTTAGAGACTTGTATTTTCAGAAATGATTAATGCTAGGTAATCAACTTTTCAGCCTCTGCAGCCATATCCCTGAAAGTGTCATTTTTACAACAAGATGAAAAACTCCATGGGGAACACAATGTATGTGGGTAAGTGAAAGATGTCAGAGAGAACAGGGGTAAGTGAACAGAGAATAGATATTCCCTGCCTCAGAACTGATAACAAGAGCAGGGGCATGAGGGGGATGGGGGCTTAGCAAAATAGCTCTAAACATCTCTCATCCATAATGCTTCCTTCATACAGTGTCTCTGTGGCATTTGAAAAATCAGTGATTTTTTTTATGTCCTTCACCCCCCATCCCACGTAGACATATCCTGTATGTTAATTACATTAATGATGATGTTAGCAAATAAGTTTTAGCTAACCTACCAAACAAATTCCCCTTCACCAGCCTTTTCAGGCTTACCTGGAAAAAGGAGGGAGACAGAAAAAAGTTAAGCTTTTCTGGACCTGTTCAGTCCTTAGTATCTCTATCTCTGCAGAGCTTGACTAACAGAGTGATAATTGTTAGCAATTTTGGGGGCCATGTTATGTGCCTATTTATGGTCTGAGAGCAACTCATGACACCTGGGGTCAAAAAAAAATTCACCTGACAAGTGTCAATACCTACCAAACTGATTCAAATTAAAAGCAGTCACTGAAAAGTACTGCTCTAACACCAGTGTTTACCTTAAAGAAACATAGCACTTAGATACATCAGTCCTGTAAACATTAAGATCACTGTCAATCTGGCTTATTACCTGCACACATTTAAGGAGAGACCACAAGATGTGAAACAAATCAAAACTGCTATTTTACTGTAACTTGTGAGATGCATAACACACTGTCTTACTGTCATCTCCTTTCCTCTGGTATTGATAACATAGAAATTAAAATACTAAGCAGATACTCAAATCAAAATTGGTGGCCTAGAATGTAAATATTTTGACAGATGTAATGCTAAAACTACTTTTTATTGCTACAGAAAGGAAAGTAAAACTTGGTTGTCAGTAATGAAGGAAAACAACATATTACACCTGTATTGCTACATGCATGCTAAATGTCAAAAATAGTTGAGCATGTCTTTATCATGAAATAAGTTTGTGAAGGGCAATACATTTTTGTCTAAAAAGCAAAATTAAACCAGAACTCTTTTGAGCCAATCAACCACATCTCTGGATACTCTACTATTGCTACTATTTGCCAAGAAATGAAAGGACTCTAATTTAAGAAAAAGCAATTATTAACTAGGATAATCAGGAAGCCACATGCAACCTTTGGTTCTGTCACATTCATTTCTATGATCATCTGGTCTTGAGAAGATTAGCCTCTTGACCTTCACTGTTTTAGCCTTGAAAAGTGTTGAAGTCCAAGCATACAAAGTAAAATTTAGCTGCCTCATTGCTGGCTTCCTTTTGAGTCTTCAACCCTGACCTCAAGGGATCTTTTCTGACTTTCTGTCTCCAGAGAGACGAAATAATTCAGTGCTCCTGCAAATGTAGGCCTAGCTCTCTCCTGAGCAAACTGCCAAAGCCAGCTAAATTATATGTGGTGGTATTGTGATGTGGGCTGCTCACTGCAAATTGATTCAATAGTGCTGAAGTCATTTCACTTCAGACCTCAGGTTGATGTGCAGTCTCAGAGGTGAGATAAGCTACCTGGTTCTGAACTGAACAAGACATGTGTCTTTAAGATAAGATTGGCAATTCAAAACCAGCAGCTGCTTGGACAACCAAGCGCAGGCATTGAACGTGATCTAACACACAGAGTTTGATACACATGTATGTAGTCCGGAAACAGAAATACACTTCAAACTTCTGCTGCCTGAGTATCTGAGACCATTAATATATGGATGTATTGTACAGAACAAAATCTTGAGGAAAACTCAGGAAACAGCTTTTCAACTATTCAGATAATGTGGGATGATGAGAAGGTGTGGCGGGTTGGCCCTTGGCTGGGGGTCAAACTATACACACACCCACTCACACAGTCCCTGCCCCCACCCAATGATAGGGGAGAGAATTAAAGAGGTAAATGGCAAAGAGGACTCGTGGGTTGAGATAAGGACAATTTAATAACTAAACTACAATAATATTGGAAATAATACTATATACAAATATGCAATGTGATACACAGTGATACTGCCCCTCCCCACCTGATGACCAAAGGCCCAGCCC
>WKFP01014812.1:1042606-1070108 GCA_011057875.1 Pterocles orientalis
CCCCCCCCCCCCCCCCCCCTCCACTCTGTCTGTGGAGAGGAGAGAGGCTGAATGTATTTGTCCTTGAAAGTATCCTGGCAATAACTATAAACGTTCCTTCTTATCAGCTTTCTCCTGAGCAGGAATCCAAAACATATCTTCTTGCTAACTATTTATGAAGAGAAGGAAAAAAAAAATTAACTCTTCTACTTACCCACGACAGAAGGGAAGAAGAATCCCAAAGCACAACCAGCTTCATCCTGGGTTTAGATGAGAGCTATTGCAATTCCAGACTGAGTCCATGTTGCCACTTTCAGTTTCCTTACACCTTTAAATCTTCTGTACACTGATTATATCACTTGATTCCCACACTGACTGCAGATCCTGCAGAGACTCCCCTAAACTGATCTTTAACTGAAATAGGACATTCGGGAAAAGATTTTAATTAATGTTCAGTGATTCTCAGAATTAATGTTCAGTGATTCTCATTATATTTGTGCAATTCATCTGCATAGGAAAATCTGTTCTGATCAGAGATGAAGTCTAAGGAAGTCAGAAACATTTAAACTCCTACCAGTTATTTCCTGCAGATATACTTGCAAATGATACCAGACAGTCCTTTAACCTTGTTCCTGTAGGCAAAATGGACTCTTTTACTGTAAAGCATATTTTCTAATCCTTTAATAATTTGTCTAGCATCTCTATTTTCTCGTTTTTCTATTTTCTTTCTAACTGACATCAAGTCCAAACATATAGTTCAGAAGCAGCTGCACTAGTATACAAAGAAGATTTTGCCTGTCTACTCATTCAATATTCCCTTTGTAAACTTTACCGCTTTTGTCCTCAGTGTTTTCTATAAAAATCTGTTGATCTGTACTGGTGTCTTTTAATGCAATTACATCATACGTCAACAGAAACCTTATTTTGCCCAGGATCAGTGTTGCGGCTGACAGTATGTTTTATCCTCTTCACTATTTCTAATGATGAGTACTCTTCTAGCTCTCTGGAACTTTCACAGTTTCAAAACCTACTGAAAATTAGCCTTTACTGTGCAAAGGTCTTAGCTAGCTCTTTTAAAACATTTGGGCAGCAGACAGAAATTTTCCACATCTTCTATGATACATATATTATATACATACAGACATTGATTGTAAATGAACTTACTGTCATAAACAAAGGACCGTTAACACTGATTGTAGACCAGAATAACATCTTCCGCACCATCTTGCTGATTAATATTTGCATTACACCTGCTTATAGAAATTACTAGTATCTTGTGATAAACCAGCACCAATGTAATTGCATTGTCCTTTGCCACGTGGACTATGTATGAACAGAAGAAACAGGGACAGAGTATGATATCTCCAGAGACACTTTTCCGTCAGAAATGAAAATGTGGTGTATGACCTTCTCCGTACTCGTGCTCCTATTTTTGGATTAAAATACATCTTTGGTCACTTCTCACAGTGTTACCACACTCTTTCACATCCACTCTGATGCCTCTGGGAATAAAGAATCACAGGTATCTTTCATTTCCACACAAAAGTAAAAAGATGATTGAAAGTATGAATATGCAAAAATAAGCCACATCTCATTTTTTAGCAGCAGTTGTATGCTTTGAAACTTGAATTGCAAATATCGTTGAAGACTCAAATTCTGTAATGCAAAAACTCTAACTGCTGTAATTTTCCAGTCATACATCTAGTGAATAGCTTTCAAAGTGAGGAAGAAGTCAACTGAAATCCAACTCTAATGAACATCTTCCTCACCAGGTCTGTTACTGTGGGCATGATTATGAAAGCGAGTTCCACAACCATATGACTAGACGCAATAAATACAGGTCTACGCTAAGAAGCCTCACTATCAAACCAGTTTCATGTCTATGAGAAATCTGTTTCAACCGGTAAAATATTTTTAAAAATGGTTCAGAACTGCAAAGAACAAGGCAGTACTACTGCTCCTAGTGTACTGCGGCTTGGAGTTCCTTTTCTCTTGTTCACAGCCTTTTAATGTATTTTGAAGTTGAATCTCCTTATCAGAACCATTGGAAACACACCACTACTTTCATATTTCACAGCTTACCTTACACATTTCTTATGCTCTTTCTTGAGTCTATTGCCATTTGAGCACACAAAGGATAACCCCAAGCATGCTAAACATGCTGCAAACACAAGCATTTTGCTCTGGGCAAAACCATTGCATTGTGTGTAACTGAGATGAGACTTTTCTGCTCGAGAGAGCAGAGCCCCAAAATCACTTTTCGTTCTATGCAAACTTGTTCAAACAAGGATGAAATCTCCAGTCTTTACGTCATTTACCCACCCCAGCAGTGTTTGTTTGAACTGTATCAAGCTACCACCAGAAGAGTCTTGTACATGCAAGTATACTCAAAGAAAAGCGCTAAATAGAAAGTCACGTCTTTTTTGTTATTTGTCTAATGTATTGCCTTTTAAGTACAAAAGTATAGGTTAAGTACATAGGAATTTCTATCTGTTCCCTGTAGGTTAGTAGTAATCATTTCCCTTATAGAAATTTCAATTGCTAGGAATTCCAGAGGAAGATTAATTATTCTGAAGTTATCTGCTATTTGCTAAGGACAAAAATACTAAATGAGGTCAGAGGAGTGAACAAAACTACATAATCAGTCTAATCAATGACAAAACGGTTTATGTGCTACAATATTGGGTGCCCTGGGTTAAGATGAGACAGAGTTAACTTTCTTCACAATAGCTAACAAGAGGCTGTGTTTTGGATTTGTGCTCAGAAGAAAGCTGATAAAAAGTGATGTTTGTGCCGCTGCCAAGGTCGGCAGACCGGAGAAACTAGGAGGGAGCACAGCCCCAGTTACTAGCCTAGGATTTGTTCTTAGGTTCAGGATTGAGACCCAGAGTGGCCAATAATCTATTCCATAACATAAACATCATGCCCAGTATATAGGTGAGGACCCTCTGGAAGATTGGCCCTTTTGGTTCTGGATCTCTTTTGCTCTGGCTCATCTCGCTCCAGGCGGTTGCTCTCCCAAGGCCTTTCCCCCCACCTCCACACTCCGGTCAGTTCTTGGCCTGGGTCGCTCGGACTGTTATCTCTGTTCCGTGAGTGCGGTTTCGGGACTCTCCCTGCTCTGGGATTGTTAGCCTGGAACAGGCTGAGCCTTGGTCATGGAGTGGGGGGGCAGTATCACTGTGTATCACTCATTTGTATATCTGTATATAGTATTATTTTCAATATTATTGAAGTTTAGTTATTAAATTGTCCTTATCTCAACCCACGAGTCCCTTTTTTCCTTTTGCCCCTTTAATAAATACTCTCCCCTATCCTCAGATGGAGGTGGTATTGCGTGAGAGGGTGTGTGTGGTTTGGCCCCCAACCAAAGGCTACCCATCACACTGGGCCATTTTGAACCTAGCAGAATCTTCTTTGCCAAGACAGTTCCTGTGTTAACTAGCCTCTAAACTGGTGACTCCCTATAAAAAACAGTTTTACAAAAGCAAAAATATCAAGAAAACACATTCCAGTAAATCTATAGGTTTAAAGTACTAGATTTTTCCTAAAGGACTAGATTTTTCCTCATATCTTTTGGCTGCAATCAAGAGAGACACATTTTTCCTGCTTTTTTGCCTTAATAACCTCAGTCAAACTGCAAACCAAAGCCTAAAGTGAGAGATGTGGTGACATTTCGCTGTCTTTCATAAAATTTCCCCAGATCCCGTGCAGAAAGGGGAAATAACAAACTACACTAACAAGTTTCCATGTACTAACTGGAAGCCAGTGGGAAAAACTGAATAACGTACATTTCCTGGCTATCATTCAAAAGAAATTTTTTGGTGGTGGTGCTAACCTTATAATCGTGTAAATAAGCTGTTAAGAATGGGCAAAGAGGCAGATATATAACCAGCCTAAACCTTTAGGTTAAAGCCCCATTCTTACAGACTTGGCACTGAACTGTGATTTGGTTTTTTTGGTTGTTTTTTTTTTTTGTTTTGTTTTTTTTCAGTGGATCAGTTTGCTTTGGTATATTTACCTCTTTCAAGCTCCCAGACTGGCCAGGGTTCATGACCATGCACTGTGAGATTCATCTGTGTGAGTAAAATTGGAGGAGAGGAAAAGTGTTGGCTGTAAAGATTGCAGTGAATTTGGAAGTGTGTTTTAAACTAAATGACCACAGCATCAGTCAGATGTGAGGAACAGCGTGGAAAGAAGGCAAAATTCACAGGGGAAAAGGAAAAAACAGGGATAACCAAAACTTATATAAAACAGTGGAAAAGTTTGTAACTGATGCAAAGTCTGCTACTCTAACATTTGGGGAAAGGTCTGGAAAAGCCAGCAATTATTAGTATTATTTTGATTGTCAACAGAATAAAGGAATTGTCCTTATTATAAATCAAACATTCAGTTTTTCACTGACAGGAGTGTAAGTCCTCAAACAATAACTGTATATTTTTCTAAAATAATTTCTCAATAAAGAAGAGTTTTCTAGGACTTTTAGGGATGAGAAGTTCTGCTCAAGCTAGGAAGAGGAGATAAGTTAATTTTTGAAACAACTGAAAGAAAACTGCATGTCAAAGATATTTCTTTAGATGTGTATTAACCATGGAACAGTCAGTCATGAGTGGGTTTTCAGTGCTGCTTTTAATCTTGAAATTGCATACGTACAGCTTTATTGCCCATGGGCAAGAACTGAGGGAGTTTTTTGCCTTTTTTTTTTATTTAAAGGAAGACCAGATGTTTTCTGTATTGAAAAACTGTTGGTCAAACAAAACCTTTCATTTAGTATTTCACAGTGTGCTGTGTGTAAAAAAGACAGAAGAAAAGAGAGAGTAAGTATGGAATTTTTTATCAAAGATTGGCACTTCAGGGAACCAGCTTTAGATCTAAATCTAGTCAAGAATGCAATAGGGGTTTCTTCCCACATGGGAAAGAGGATAATTAACATAATTCAGGGAAGGAAATTAATTGTGATAGATTAGAATATTTTATATCAAATGCAAATTTCCCATTGATTTTTGTACTTGAATTCTAAAAGCTATGATATATTGAAGATAGGGAAGTATAATAATAATGATGACATTAATAGCACTCTAGTGTAAAGAATTATTAAGACTTAAATGTGATACTTTTCAATAATGGTAGATGAATTGAATTTGAGGCATATCCAAGGAAAGCTTCGAACATTGATTTAATTTCATTTTATACCCAGAAAATCAGACTAATATCATGTCACCATCCTTAGGCTTGAAAAATAAGGAAATTGAATAATCTTGTTTTTTTCTTTTTTCCCCATAGCCCTTATAGGTAATTTGTTTCTGGGCAGTAATTTATATTTGGTACTACCTTTACTGTAAACAGCATCATAAGAGAGCCATTAAGATATATTGCTTTGGCACTAAGAAGGGAAATATGCCTGTCTTCTCAGAACTGCCCAGGATGTCATATGAAGTGAGACTTTAAATGGGGAGTCTGGACTGAGCTAGCCACATCACACTCATGTGCCAGAGCTACAAAAAGACATTTGTCTATTTGTGTTAACCAAATTGGGTGGCCTGACTGAGAAGACCCTTCTGTGTTTTGTCAATGAGCATTAAAAAGTTAAAATTACCAAGATCTTATGAGGCTCTATGTATGACATAGTATGTTACAGTTCTTAAGCAGAAAATATTTATCATAAAAAGACAAAAATAACAGAATCTATGACATTATGAAAACAATTTATAATGTTTTCATTCCTCCTGAATGATTTTTTTTTCACATTTCTGCATGATACTTTAAATAGGAGGAGCCTCTTCCAGGGATGAGAAGCAAAAGCAGGACAAGTTTAGAAACAGAGATTAAGCGGACCATCAAGCAAATGAAACAGGCAAATGAACAGGGACACTGCTTTGGCAGCAAGAACATCTACCAGTCATTATTTTTGTAGCATTTGAGTTGTACTGTTTGAGCTTCAGGAGAAACAAGTAAATGTAAACAAATCTGAAGACTGGTGCAGAAGCCTGTCTTTTCTGACATGGGTCAACAAGAGCAATATGTCACTCCGTTTGCTACAATGCATTAAAATAAGGTGCCTTAGATTTGCTACCTTGTTTTATCTCAGAAAATAAATTTAGTTTACTTTGGTATGGAAAGAAAGTTATTCTAGTGTCAGGTTTTGATGCCCAGCATCAGCAATGAAAAAATTGAAAAAGGTTTGGCTCTCCACAGATATTATCCCAGCACTAGATCCCAAGTTAAGAGTCTGCATAAAACCCCAATATCTACAGCAAAAGACTCAGGGGAAAAAAAAATGCATGACGTTATTAGTTATTTTGCATTCTTGAGGGGTGGGTGTGGGGGGAAGAGTTGTCTTCGATTTTATTTTTACAGTTATAAAATAAATTGTTCTGTGTGGCGGATATCGTATTATTATTTCACATGCAACTGAGGCCAACACAATTTCCCTATATCTGCTTCAATCAATTTACTATTACAACTTGTGGGGGTTATTCCCCTAGCAAAAGAGTAAAATTTAATTTTTTTAATGCGTTTCTTGAGCTACTACTATTAGTGAGATTTCAGCTATGGAGAAACTTGTGTTTTGCACAAAATAATGCATTTGCAGGATCCATTAACCACTTGACAGAGGAAAAGAGACCTCTGGAGTTTTTTTTATAACTGACAGATGCAACAGCCAATGGCTCCAAAAAGGGGGTTTTAAGTTTGCTGGTGGAAGAAGTCATAAGAACAGAATAGATCAAGCCTCTATGCTGAGTGGTTAAAGAATGCTAACCTGTGGGTACTGAAACAGGCTGAACCCATGCATTTTGGGGATCTGGGAGGATGTAGCTTGCCTCTGTCTGTTGTATCCCTGCTTCTGAAGGGAACTGCCCAAGCCTCTCTGAATGTGTTAGTCTTCCCTGGAGTAATGAAGTCACACATATACATCCTTTTCCCTGTGCTAAATGTGATTTTTGAGAAGATGACAAGCACTTTAAGTATTCAGTTTAGGCAGAATTCTGAAATTACAATTAAACGATTTTCAGGTGACACCTGAATTCTCCCTCTTACTGAAGAACGTTGTAGAGCCATGGGTGCTCAAAGCTTGCTGTCTCTGCAATGATAGGAACACCTTTTCTTTTTGTACCAAGGCAGTATTTATAGCATGTTGAGATGCATTGTAGGGAAAACCTTCTGTATTTTAAGTGGAAAATACAGTAAAACCTGTATGTAAAACAGATGCAATTACAACGGAATGCAGACCTGAAAATGCACAAGTTGGAGTTTAAGCTGAGAACTGAGTAGGAAAACTAAGTTCTTAAAATGCAACAGGTACTTGATATCGAAGACAACCCTGGATCTAGAATGTTGGGGGTCTTCAATTTGTGAGTGCAATTCCCTGAGAAGATTTCCACACCTAGGCAGAAGCTTACCAGAGTCTCAGCATCTGCCAGGAGATGACTGTGGCTGGGGGCTCAGTCTCTCGGCAGACCTGCCAGCAGGAGAAAGCTTTCAGTTTTGGACGGAGTCTTCATGGTCCCATGTAGTGAGATCAGACTTGGGCTTTACAGGAGCTGTCAGGTATTACCTATCACCTTAAATAGCAGGCTCAGATACCTAGGGAGGACTATTGTATTCTAACTTGAAAGCTGAATAGGAATCTGTGATTCTGAAAATCTAGTACTGTGATTAACAGTTTTTTGAAAAGGTATTGACCAGTGTTTGAAACGTGATTTAACAAAGTGGAAAGGAGTTAGGGGAGAAATTGCTTAACTATTTTTTAAAAGAAGCTATACCGTTTTAAAACAGAAAGCTTGCAATCTTTTCTCTTACTAGGTATAAAAAAGGCAGCCTTTTTTTTTTTTTCCTGTCAGTATAAGCGTGTGGCTTATGACATCTCTATGTAAATAGCATCCGTTTGAAATATTATAACACTTATTAATCAATGCTTATATAGAATATTGCCTACAACTCCAATCAAAAAAACTGCATTGCTAAACATGTAAAAAAATGAATCATATAATTAAATGGGTGGGCTGATTCACAGCAGTTGGCCAGAGAAGTAAGGTGAGTAGTTTTTAAAGCTATTGTTCAAGCTACTGTATCAACATTAAATAACTTTAAAAATAAAAAAATCCCAGCTGTTATTAATTTAAATGACTTCCAACCACATACTGAATATGCAAGCAATATGGATGAAAATTCATCTCACCTAATATAAGCCATTTAAAATTAGCCAGGAACTTTAAGCTAGTTTTCAAGTTTCCCTCCAAAACTGAGATATAAAGAGAGCTACTGAGCTCTTAAACATCTTACACACCTCTTTTAGAGAGAGGTTAATTAACTTTTGAAAACTCTCAGGTGGAACCTGAACTCCAATAAAAAAGCAACTCACCTGTACAACAAATAGCACAAGACTGGGATGCACTTATTTCAAGATACCAAACAGGTATCAGTAAAATTTCATTTTAAACTCCCTTGATGTCAAAATTTTCTGTTTCTTACCATATGTTTGCAGCTCTTCCTGAGGCAAAAGATACAATTCATAAGGCATGAAAATAAACATCACGTTTATTCTGCATAAATAGAAATTATTTTTAAAAATCATTTTACTCTAATTTGATACTGTAAATTTAACATGATGTGGCATGGTTTCCTTACAAAGCAGGATTGAGCTAAATCTTGGGACAACTAATCTCCAAATACCTCTCTAAAAACTATTTCATCTAATTTAACATGGACTTGTATGTGTTAGCTGTGTATGTTGTAGTATGGTTTAGTTTTATATAAGAATGTTATACTGTTAGTAGAACTGACTGAGCTATGTTATGCCAGATTTTTTTAAATAAGCAAAAAAAAGATTTTACTGAAATTATTCCCCCGAAATGTAATTTTCCATTGAAACATGACCTTTTTGATCAAAAACCGTGCAAGTGTTTATGATCCAAAACGAAAAACAAAACAAAACAAAATCACAAAACACATCCTTGAAATTTACAATAGAATAATTAGATTTGGCTCAGATGGATCTAAACTGAAGTATTGCAGCTCATGGAACTAAGCCAAAACATCTAGTCTCGGATCAGTGCAAGTGTAAGCTATTTCCACTTCTGTTGCCATGAAGCCTCATGGAATTTTGGAGTGCCTGGGTGAGGCAGAAGACACCCAGATTCTACCTTGTAGGAGATATCACTGACATTCAGGAGAATTTTTATTTTATGACTTCTTGATATAGCCTTTTTTTTTTTTTCAGTTGCTACACTCAAAAGTCTTGTTATGGGCTAAAGAGCAATTCCCTTTTCATATAAAGCCAAGAACTAATAGTGTAAGAAAAATAATAACAATCTAATTAAAGAACGAATGTTATCTCAAGTGTAACTATTACAGAAAAAGGTACAAAAAAAAGAAAGAAAATAAAGAATAGTACTACAGAATAAATCTTACTAATACTAATACAGTAGAAATTATTATACACACTCCCCATATCTACCCCTTTCTCTGCTATCATGCTTACACTTCCAGACCCTGAAGTTGAGGATTTATGTCAGCAGGGTGTATTATTGCAAGATTTTGTTGTTACCAGCTTCTTCAAGTGAAGTAAAATGTTGATGATGGGTGGTTTTGTTTTTCCTCTCCAGTGTGAGGGCACAATGTTCATATTGATTTTTTCCTCCTAAGATTGACTTGGAGGTGTCTTTTTCCTCCTAAAATATTGTCATGGTTTTAAAAGCCATCGCACAATCTCTTGTTAAATACCTTGTGGGTTGAGGCAAGGACAGGGAGGGTTCACTCACCATTTACGTTCATGGGCAAGAAACCTACATGACTTGGGAAAACACACAAAAAACCCCGTTTTTGGATTTATTCAGCAGTTACTTACAGGAGTTAGTACTGTAGCCCCTCCCCTGCTACGAGACAAACCCACCGCACAAAACCACAACAAATATTTTTCACGCCTTCCGCTTTCTTCATTGGCTAGAAACTTCACGTTACATCTGAATCTATTATGTATAGAGTCTTAATTATGTAGTTCTTCATTTCCTTTATTAGCCCCAAAATTGGTTGCATTCTCCCACAGGTGCATTACTTCAGCAACAACCAGCTGATGAGTTACTTACAGCCTTGGCACCATTCCAGGCCAGTACCTGCTCTCCTGCTATGCTCAGTCTCCTGGTGAAGATGCACCTTTTGAGTGAAGATTCTTCCCCGCTTCATTTTATTTTAGGGTAATAGGTGGTTCATCCTATATAGAATAATTACTTGCTATTGCTGTCTATCAGTTACAACAATATACATAATAATAAGAATTAAAACACAATTGTGTTGTGCTGCTCCAAATTCAAAACAAATCAGAAAAATTATCATCCAACTGTTAAATAAACTGTTATAAGCCAAAGCTATTCTCTAGGCAGGCCAAAATAAATCCGGACTGGTCCTAACAAGTCCTAAGGTCTCTGTTGTGAGCTTAACACAAAGCCTGTGGCCTGTAATATGCAATGCCAATAAGACATTTACTGGGCTACAGTTTTTAACTTCTAACAAAAACAAACAAACAAAAAACCCCAAAACAAACCAAAAACCACCCAATAAACAAAGAACCAAATTTGGAGAAATCTGAATACAGTAGAAGAAAAATGTCCCCTGAAAATTGCAGCAACTGTCAAGACCTTTGTTCGTGCAGTAGCCTGGCCAGCTAACATTCTGCGCAGATTGTAAAAGCAATGAAATAAAAATGTGAGACATCTTTTAGTACATACTGCCTAATTGCAATCAGAAATGCTCCCTCTCCCTGAAATAACAGATAGAATGCACTGACATCTGTAATCTGTATCAGCAGGAAACATTGGCTTTTCGCATCCACCTTTCTGTAAAGGATACATAGCCTGAACCAACCACTACCAGCTTGAATTGGCCAGATTCCTTCCTACTATGCTTTTTTGCATAGAAGTCTGAAGAACAATTCATTCTTATTTATTCTTGAGTAGGACTGCATGCTCCCAAGATTGCTGAAGGTCTCCTGACAAACAGAAACAACAGAACAGCTATTAGTGTGCTTCATCTAAACAGAGGAAAAATGCGCACATTAAATCAACTTAAAAATTTGACACGGATCCACAATAGGGGCTGCACTTTGTAAAAGGCATTCATCATCATGTAACTCTCAACCTTCCACTTGCTGACTATGTTCAGACTTATGGAAAAAAACACTATTCTTCATGACATTACTTAACCTTGCCAAACTCTTCATTAGCAATTGTTAATATACAATAATGAGGTTTTAACTTAGAAACACTTGCTCTGAGAGTCAGATTTTTAGCCCAATTTTAAGAGTCCTCCATGAAGTCAAGCTTTTGTGCTGAACATCTGGTAGTTAGAATACTGTTAGGATCTCCAAGGAAGATATTGTCTTTTTGATTATAAAACTTTATGGATTTGAAATACCTCGCTAATAATAGTCCCCATTAGGTCAAATAATCATTAATAACACTAACTGCAATGAATTTTGAACATCCAAGAAACATGAAACATGAACAACATTATTCACTTGGAATTTAAAAGTTTAGCAAATTTGTCAAAATAGTGGTCCCTTTAAATATTAGATAATCAGTAATTATTATATAATAATAATTATGAGTAATCTCATAAAAAATCATTCACAATGAGCAAATGAGATAACAATCAATATTAATAGAACATAGTCCTCAATAAGTAGGGTGCCTGAACCGCATGCTAGTTAGATGATCCAGCTTTAGCTGTGCAATTTCAAAAATTTCCATTATTCATAATCTTTTCTAAGGTACATTTTTTAAGTATAGAATGTTTTCTCATAGGGTTTTTTACATATCTGACTCACAAAGGTTAAAAGAAATCCCCTGCAGATTTTAATCTCATTTTGAAGAAGTCACACTCTCATTCTTTGTGTGGCTTGAATTGCCTAAATTTGCTCCATGACTAAAAATTATTCAGGACTACATTTACAGTGTATTTCACTTTAATTTTATTCATCTCATGAAAATCCATAAAACAGCATGATCTAAAATTCCTAACAAACTTATTAATGAAAATTTAAATACACGTGTTACTTACATGGTTTTCAGTTAATTATATAGCAATATTGTCTCATATACACCTTAATTAAATTAATTATTGATTAGTGCACTTTCCACTGATATTTCATTAACACACAATAACTGTCTCATTATATCTGTATGAAGTTTTAATTAATTAAAGTGTGTCTGGAAGTGCAGATTTAAGGAAACAAATTCAACAGCTGAATCGTTTGAATTCAAGTAACTGAGAAAGAGTAAGCATGTTAATTACATTAAAACAGAAGAATTAGCCATGAAACTACTTTGACAGTTTAAAATAATTGACTTAATAAACATAATGATAATTTCTAAATGATTACAGTTTAACAGGAGTAAGTGTAAATTTGTATATTTGGCAAAATAGGAGAATTCTTGAAATACTATTGTTAAACTTGCAGGATTATGTACTTGATTTCAGGCAGAATTTCTTATACTTAAAGCAGCATCATAGATTTCTAAATAGGTAATTATGACTGTTTATTTCACATGGATCAGCTATGAGCTATTTCAATAGGCTGACACTGTAATTCTCACATAATCTGGCAAATAATTTAAGTACTTTTGTGTTGTCACATTTCTTGAGTTAAATATGAGCACTGTCACTTGAAAGTCAGAAAGCTGCTTCCAAATTTCTCAATTTCATCAGCAATTGATTCAAACGACTTCCATAAAAGAGTCTGGATTGACATATGAATTACAGTGGTTCCACAGATTAGTGATTAATTAAGTAGGTCACCAGGCTCATATTGAGCAATTTATTAATCTTAAAGTTCTTGCTTCGTTATACAAGGCTTTCTAATTGTTACATGTCATTACTGTATTTTTCTTTTCTAAGTTTTGGAAAAAAAGTTAATCTGTTTCTGATCAACAAATCTGCAAACAATGATCTATAGGCATACCTGAAGCAGTGTTACAATGCTGACAAAAGGGGCTGTGAGAGGAACTGTCAACATAAAATAAAAGTACGTCTTTAAAAAATGGAAAGTAAAGTCAGCATGTAATGTTCAAGGCATATACAGTGCAATGGAACAGTTTATACACTAAGGCATGTGCTTTGTGCTTGGCTGTATATCCTTCTTGATATGATATATAACTTGAACGTAAACAAACATAGACACCCTTCTGTTGTCCTTGCCAGTAAAGAAAATTAGGGGAAAAATTTATTTATGCTCAAAGACACAAAAGACACAAACAGAAGATAATATACAACAGAGTAACTTGATGATTTGATAACAACCCATTGACTTGAAAATAGTTAACTTGTAAGTTCTTGAATAATAATACAGTCTTTGTATTTTTGAAGAAGCAATCAACAAATGCAGTCCTTTTGCACCTGAATTCTTTCAACTTCTTTTCTTAAAAGGATGACAGTGACACAGTGACTCACCTAAATGTTAAGAGTTCAGTTTGCTTTGTCTCCTTTGTTTAAAAAAGTATCTACAGGAGAGATTCCAGAATTCCCCTTTGCTAATGCTTACTTCCAGCAGGCTTCTCCCAATAATGTCATTGATGTTACTATCTCATTTTATATATCCTTTTTAAAGGTCTCCAGATGTAAACAAAATTGATCTTGTAGGTGCTAACCTCAGTGAAATGCTTAATCAAAGTTGCAATTAGCAAGGAGGCTCAAATATTTAATCTTCTCCTCATGGTAGTGTTTACAGAACTGCTTTTAATTTAAGGCTGAGTGCTTGTGAAGAAGAAAAATAACGTGGAGTTCTGAGCCCTTGCAAAAACTTTGCACATGCAACTCCTCTGCTTTTAAGTGCAAGAAATAGCTATGCCCCAAACATCATATATATCAGGGCTTCGGATGATTTCTGGATGCCTAGGATCTGTGTGAAGTAATGACATCTCTTGCTATTCTGAGAAGAAATAAAACCTACTCCTTATCTTAATATGCTGAAATTATGCACAAATATTTTCCCTGTTTCAAGAAAGATCTGACCAAAGGAAACCGAGCATGTAACATACATGGGATGTAGCTGGATTGAGCACTTTCCTCTGACAGACTTCTACTAGGGAAGTATACAAATCAACCAAGTTTGATTTTGGTTTTTGGGTTGGGTTTTTTTTTCTCACCTTTTTTTGAGTTTCTCAGATTATATTTGCATTACTTACAGTCAACTATTCCCCAAAGGAGTTCTTGATTAATGTTCTAAAATAGGCAACAACCTCTAGTCCCTGGTTAGTTCTTCTAAAATTGTCGTGACAAATACATTATGCCACACACATGTTGATCATCTGCTCAAACTGCTACGCAGTGACGGAGGCAATGCCCTGAAGTATTTACTTGTTAGTTTGAACAATACACATGCAAATCAAAGACCCATGTTCAGCTTCTCAGATTATTCAGAAATTAGATGGGAATAGTGGCTATTGCACTAGAAGCCATGCAAACATGTCAGAGGGAGAGAACCCTTCCACTGAAGGCTTTGGGGCTTAATGTGCACAGGTGAAGACTAGGGAGTGTGGACGAAGGAAACATGAAAACAAGTGTCTTTTAGTATATCCCTGCTTCAAGATTAAGTATTCTCAGAGCAGAACAGGAAGCATGTGGGTTTTTTTGCAACACAACCACTTAGGATGGAATCACCAGTTTTCACACAGGCCAAGCCAGGACTGTCAGATGATAATTAGGTTCTGTCAGTAATCTTGGAGGCAAATTCAACATAGTGACCCAGAGGTGAAATACTCTATATGCCATTATGTGTTCATTATTGCATTAATGCTCAGGTGAGATTTATTCCTTGTATGACTATCAATCCATAGAGGATTCTTACTACGGTAATGGGACTCAAAGCACCAAAAATGTTAGAATAAAAAAAACCCCATATTTTTACCTTCAATTAAAATTATTCTATGAAAGAAGAGTCTTCACATTCACAGAGCAATCAAACTATCTTAATCTCAAGAAGAAAGGCAATATTGTTATTTGAACTGTAGCTTTGTTCAGATACCACAATCATAACCCAGGTCTAAGCTACATCCATCATAAACCTGTTCTAAGACACAGTCTTCACTTTATGAAACTGTGCAGTCCAAAGTTGATCTCTTCAAAAGAAAGACCCAGGGAGATATGGGCATTCCATTGCAATACTCCAGAGATCATTGAAAATGCCTGCCTAAATAGGCCAATATAGGATGAGAGTCTCAGAGCTGAAACAGCAGGTCCACAGCAGCAGGTCATAGCTGAATCAACAGAACTTAAGTCCCAGTAACAGTCTAGAGTGCTATCTGCTGAAATTGGATTTTTTTAATCAAGTGCCAGAGGCGTGTAAGAGCGTAAATCCCATAGACTTTTAGTGTCAGTTATGCTCCAAAATTCCTTAAGCACTTTTGAAAATCCCACCCTGGACTATTCTGTCCATTGGCTGTTCTAAAAAGCACCATGTGTTGTTTAATAACTATTAGTAAGCTGAATTGCAGCTTTTCATCTCAAGGTGTCTTTTTGAGAGAACAAATTGATTTTGTGGACTATTGGTTTTCAACTAGCATAGTTACAGGTTCCTAGCAGTTTGAGGTTTTGGAAAAGTTAAGTAAGGCTATGCTGAACAGACTTACCTGCTCAGGAGTGGAAGTCCCTTTGCAGCAGAGATTTCTTTCTTACTGTTTTGCAGCAGATGTGGCAAGGCTGCAGTGAACTGGATGTCTCAGCACTTGTGCTCACTTTCTTCTTCCAGGTATATGGCTGATGTAGCTTTACATACCTTTAACATTTCTCAACCAGTGATAATCACATCATGTTCACAGAGGAATAGATCTCCCCATCCATCAAGATTGCAGGAACTTCAGTAAAACTTTTTTAAAGTCTATTGCTTTCAAGACATTACTTTTATTGAAATTGAGGTATCAAATCAACATGTTATTTCACAGAAAGAATCTTTCACTTGGACTCTTTTACTTCTACCTCCCGAGTGAATTCAATATTAGTCAGGTCTACCACACTTCACAGAAAGTTGGCAGTGTAAGTTATTTTACAGCCTCAGAGACAGCAAAGAAATAAATGCAGGCACTCAAAATTTAGAATTATAATTATTATGTTTGCTTGAAAACAAAAACTATAAATTCATAGGATTCAAAACATTACAAGTGGTTAGCTTTAGGTGTCAAAATATAGTGCCATTGCCTACAAGATTGCTGTTTCTACCAGATACCTTCCATGAGAACTAATACAGCAGGTTCATTTAATTGGTGTATATACATTATTCGTGAGGCATAGCTTTGTGATAATTCTGGTACTCATTAGAGGGGAAGGGGCAGCAGGTTTTCTCACTAGAGGACACACAATATTGAACCTAAGTTACAGCACCTTTCTAAACGTGAGCAATTACTGGAGTTGTAATAAAGAAAGGACTGGTAAAACTTTTAGGGAAGAATGATAAAGAATGCTTCAACACTTACAGTGGAAACAAGCTTCCAAAAAGCAATGAAGTGCAATATCAAGTTCCAGTACAGCTTAGGACCTTCAAGGACTCACCTTACATTTATTAGATGCTTGTGCTCCAAAAGGAATACACTTGTTAAGCATGAGCATGGTGATCCCATCAGTGTACCTCTTTTTTCCTGCATTACTTTTGACCATGGAGATCCTTCAGAGGTGTTGGTAGGGCATCGCAACACCATTGTCTCTACCTTTTGCCTGTCTGGGGAGACTTCCAACCACCATAAGAAATATGCAGTTTCCCAGTCTCTTTATGTTTCCATAATAATGCAAAGGTATCAGAAAAAGGCACCAGGATATGTCCTGTAAATTCTACTCACTATGCTTGACTTTTTTTAAAACAAATCAATGTATTAGCATGGCACACAGTCAGAAATTTAAATTATAGTACCATAAAATCCATCTATCTTCTAAGAGGTATTTGTAAATCAATTGAAAGTAAAGATGAACCAAGATTAAGACTAGAGATTACTTGCTAGTTCTTAAGAATCAAAAAACCCCTAAGAATTCTGTTTGAGTGAATATTTGTTTAAATAAATGACAATGGGTTCTCCACAGCTTGGAGAAATTATATTCATGAACTGTTACAAATATCGCAAAGTAGATGTTGGTTTTTTCCCTCTTGATTAAAATATAAAATTTCACAGTCCTTTACACAACTTTGCCATGAATATTTTAGTGTACGATTTTACATCTATCATGGACATGTGATCTACCTAGGAAAACGCAAGATTAACGCATACCTGTATGCCTTATTCAAAGACATTTTACATGAGTCTGCAACTTGCACACAATGATCAAACACAAGCAAGAACTGGAACACACTCCGGTTGTTGTAAAGCGAGCTGATTGTCATCTAAATGAGAGTTGGATTTATAAGAAGGCATTAATAATGAAATACTTTCTGCATTCCAATATACACATATATTTAGATCACAGATGGTAATCGTCTTAACTGTTACAGTCAATTGAGTGAATAATGCAATCTATAACAGGGTTTACAGATGAAATGGAATTTGTAGCTGTTAGTTTTTACTAAGAAGTCAAAGACAACTTGCATGTCAAGAAAATATGCAATAAAAATGACTTCTCGTATTTCATCTCTGTATTAATTCATGTTCATATAATGAAATAGAAAAACATGTGTTTGGTTTAAACGGGGGAAGGGGATAAAGGGGAGTGATTTGAAGTCAGTGTGTGCATAAAGTTATGAGATATACATCCTCACCAGTGATGTAAAACAGACTTAGCTCTATTTACTGCCACTGTCAGCACAATCAAAAAATAACATTTTCTGTGACACAATGCAATGAACTGCAAGCCACAGTATAAGAAAAGGCTTTTCTCCTTTCCTCACTGACAGGTGTACTGCTCTTTGCTCTGTGGTAAAGTAAACAGAAAAATTCTAAAGGCCGCTATATCCTAATAGAAGATGTGAAAGGCCCATCACAAAGCAATAAGAACATGTCTGGTTTTTATGTTGTGCGCTACATAGACATTGTGATGGGTTTGCCCTTGGCTGGGGGCCAAACCACACACCAGCTCACGCAATTTCCCCCCCACACCAAGGATAGGGGAGAGAATTAAAGGGTTAAAGGGAAAAAAGGACTCGTGGGTTGAGATAAGGACAATTTAATAACTAAACTACAATAATATTGAAAATAATACTATATGCAAGTATGCAAATGAGTGATACACAGTGATACTGCCCCCCCACTCCATGACCAAGGCTCAGCCTGTTCCAGGCTAACGATCCCAGAGCAGGGAGAGTCCCGAAACCGCACTCACGGAACAGAGATAACAGTCCGAGCGACCCAGGCCAAGAGCTGACTGGGGTGTGGAGGGAGGGGGAAAGGCCTTGGGACAGCAACCACCTGGAGCGAGATGACCCGGTGCAGAAGAGATCCAGAACCAAAAGGGCCAATCTTCCGGAGGGTCCTCACCTATATACTGGGCATGATGTTTATGTTATGGAATAGATAACTGGCCACTCTGGGTTTCAATCCTGAACCTAAGATCAAATCCTGGGCTAGTAACTGGGGCTGTGCTCCCTCCCAGCTTCACTGGTCTGCCGACCTTGTCAGCCATGTAAACATCACTTTTTATTAGCTTTCTTCTGAGCCTAAATCCAAAACACAGCCTCTTGTTAGCTATTATGAAGAAAGTTAACTCTGTCTCTGACCCAGGACAACATAGCCAAAGAAAAATCACCAAGTGTATTCTCTTACCACAAAAAAATTCAAAGTGCTGCCAAAATTTATTAGTAAAACTACAAGTAATAAATCTAAGGAAGCTTTCTCTTAAGAAATTTAGAATATTAAAAGGCATTGAAAATATATGCAAAAAGAGACTTTGAAAGAGAGAGCAGAAAACACCATACTCCTTTTGCTCAAAGCTCTACTGACTTATAGACCAGTCAATTCAATAGCAAAGACAGCAACAAAAAAAAAAGGAAAACTTGCAAAAGAAACAGATAAAAATAGCAATAAGACATTTAAATTAATAATTATTTAGACTTATTACCAAAGGAAAAAACAACACTGACATCCTCACTATATCTGGAATATGATTTAATAACCCTAGAAGGAATCTTGTGCTGGTCATTTACATAAGGGAAAATGGAACTAAGGGAACATAAGGGAAAATATCAAATGTATTAAAGGTATCAAAAACTTGGGAAACAAAAAAAGAGCATAATTTTGAACAGAGGCAGGAAAAAAAAAGCTCTGTAAAGTAATAATTTTTATTGCTATGCATTGCTATACAATGATACTGCATGCTGCCAAAAGACACAGGGAGACCTAGGTCTGTTTCTTATGGCTGCCTAAAATGATTTCCCATGGCAATGTTAATTGTGGCAGGTCTGGTAGAGACACAAACAATAATTTATTTATATGATCTCTTTAAAAAACCTAACCAACCAACCAAAAAAAACCCCCAACTCACTGTCCAACTCCCCCTAGCTAAACAGATGCTTTAAGTGGGCCCAAAAAGTTACATTTTCAGCTAAATATTCAGAGAAATAATTGTTTTTATTTTTACTCCCCAGGAGCTCCACCTAACTGCTAACAGATTTATACTTTCCCAATTGCCTTCAACAGAAATGTCTTTGGAAAATTCTTGTTTTCTGTGACTACTAAATGAAGTGCAATCAATACATAATAATAATAATAATAATAAAAGCCTAAACAAATTATTTGGAAGAGCTGAGGCTTCTCTGTGCTGCACAATAGGATGCCCTCGGTGAAGTATTGTATTTTTTTGCCTCATCAGAAGTAAGATAGAGTGGAATTGAAAAGATTCACAAAAGAGAAAAAGAGCTTTTGAGAAGCATGATGGAACATACATCTATTTAATACTGGCAAAACTTCATAGTTATTCAGCTTGGAAAAGTTAGGTAGCTACAGCATACTTGGTTGCAAACAGCAAAATGAAAACTGATCAGACTTGAGTTGTAAAATATTTGGTACTCTACTATGAGAAACAAGAGGAAACATAATAATGGAGCGAGTCCAGAAGAGGGCCACAAAGACGATCAGAGGGCTGGAGCACCTCCTGTACAAAGACAGCCTGAGAGAGTTGGGGTTGTTTAGCTTAGACAAGAGAACGCTCTAGGGAGACCTTATAGAATCCTTCCAGTACTTAAAGTGGACATACAGGAGAGATAGGGAGGCACTCTTAGTGAGGGGTAGTGGTTTTAAGCTGAAAGAGGATAGATTTAGATTGAATATTAGGAGGAAGTTTTTTCATTGTGTGGGTGGTGAGGCACTGGAACAGGTTGCCCAGAGAAGTTGTGGATGCCCCATCCCTGGAGGTGTTCAAGGCCAGGCTGGATGAGGCTTTGAACAAACTGGTCTAGTGGAAGGTGTCCCTGCCCATGGCAGCGGTGTTGGAACTAGCACAAAGAGAACATTTCCCACATAAAGAATTACCCAAGAGACCACCAAGAAATAACTATAAACGTGAACACATATTCTGCCTTTCAAGAACAGCTCTTCTCAAAAGATTTTGGGACGTTCTATATTTGTGAATGACTTATTCCTCTCCATAGAAAGGAAAATGTAATCATAACTATCTTTGACCTTAGTACAGCATTCGAAATAGTTAATCAATGGTAAAAACTTTAGATGTTCACATTTTGTTTCCAGATGATATTACTGGAAAACCTTCCTAGATTATGTTCTGAGAAATTAGTCTTTCCGAAACTGTGATTTTTCACATCTTTCTCAAAGGAGCATGCCACAAAGAGCATTTAGTACACTGTATCATGCAATGAAGTGCTAAGAAACTGTGTGACAATATCTTGCCAAGAAAACTTGGAGTCAAAGCAGAAAAATTAATGACTCTGTGATCACATGAAAATTGATTGCATGGTGTGGGAAATATTACTCAATACTTTCTCAAATATTGTGGAAGACATTTTGTTATTCATTAGGTTTAACAAGGAAGTCAATAAGACACATGTGTCAATAACCCAAACTATTACCCGAGGACTGGATGGTTGTGTATTGGATTGAATGGAGAGAAATAGTAGGTGTTACTGCAGCTAGGCACTGATTTCAACATCTCGTTCAGTCGGATATCTTAAGATATAACAGGTTCTAAGCCTGGGTAGCCTTGCAACATGTAAGATGATGAGTGAAGAATATAACTGAAATAATTCTTAATTTTCAAATAAAAACACCTTTTCCTGAAGTGCTACTTCTGTAGCATCATTCTTTCATTCACAGTTCATGGCCACAAGCTAAGAGCTCACCACTCACCTTCCATCGACAGGTTTTCAAACAATATTTCCCAGTTACTAAGCATGTATGAAAGATGATTCATCACTTAAAAAACTTTAGGGATTTTCTTTTCTTCTCATCCAAAATCTATGTACAGGAAATTACTCAAATTTTTCGGAACAACTACTTCTGCTGCAGCTTAATCATTACATCTAGCCTGCAAGAAAGCCCGCTATACTGCATTTTGCAAGAAATCAGCTATCATGTCTTACAGAGTAACTTGTTAGAATTATTTGCTTCGTATCATTGGCTCATTGTCACTCTTTTCCGCCTAAATCACTGGTGGAACTATGCTTGTTTCAGCCTGTTCCCAAATGGGATGTACTAGCAAACTAATTTCCAGAGATAGTAAAGATCACACATATACCAAATGCAAGAAGGAAATAATTAAAAAAATTCCAAACCCATGCTTGCAGTGAACAAGGGAAAATTTAGAGTTTTAAGGTAGATATGTCTTCCACTTGCTATTTCCTTACAGCTACAAGGAAACAGGGAAAATGTATTAGTTATAGGCTGCTACACTTTAAACATGACTCAGAAAAAATTCGTCACCTAACCCTCTCCTTTCCAAGACACAGTTTTTCCTTGATGGATATACATGTGTCAAGTATGAGTGTTTGGTTCCTTCCCATCTTGATTTTCATACTTCTTTCCTCAACCAGAAGCACCTTAAATTACTGGCAAGCTACCTTATATCAAAGAACAAAAAACAGAAAAGAAAACAAACAAACAAACAAAATGAATAGTGGCACTTTCTTCCTTCAAAGTAAAGAAGCTACCTGGGCCCCATAAAATACCCCAACAAGGCAGGAAAGTGCCCGAAGCAGCCACATCCCTTTAATTCCTGTTGGCCAAACTAGGCCGAACTAGCTGCAAATTATGTAAACCTAATGAATGGTCAGCGATTAAGATTATGGAGGTGCAATGTGCTTCATTGAAATAATCACTGTCTCATATCAGTGTCACACACCACAGCATTAATGGGATCAAGTTGCAGCAATAATAGTTTCCATGACAATGTAGTACATGTGCTCAGCAGCACCTCCCTGGGTAGACAGTAATCCTTCAGAAAAACAAGAAGGTCATTACAGCAACTTGTCAAATCAATGCAGAGAGTGTCTGAGCCGATTAAGGCATCGTCTCTCAGCTCTGACACAGTGTCAATAGTACTGGGCCACTAGTGCTCAATC
This sequence comes from Pterocles orientalis, assembly GCA_011057875.1. Taxonomy (NCBI): domain Eukaryota; kingdom Metazoa; phylum Chordata; class Aves; order Pterocliformes; family Pteroclidae; genus Pterocles; species Pterocles orientalis. The sequence goes on from WKFP01014812.1 coordinate 1,065,060, forward strand.
AGATGACTGAAGTGAAATGCCCATCAGTCAGGGAGCTGAGGTGGACTAATGATTCCCTGTGCTGCCTATTAGAACTACATGACAACTCAATCCTGTTTGCTTAAAAAAAAAGTGACCTTGTTGCTTTGTTTGAAGCTGAATTAAATTGACAACAGCAGCTAATCTTTACCTAGGGCGATTAACAGAATTAAAGTACAACAACAAAGGCACACAAGGTTTTATAGCTTATATTCTTAGTTCAATCATGCTTGCAATCTACTAGGGTCTTTACAATCAAGTAAAATGTAAATATGTATTCCAAGACAAGTTACATCTGAATGGATCTAAATTAATCTACTTGTAAGACGAGACTATGTCAAGTGAGTAAATGTGCAGAAACAAAGTAGAGCCTCAATACAGTAATAATCAGCCAGTGGTTAAAAAAAAAATTAAATAAATGTTCAAAGGAAAAAACTATTCTCTACTTGCCAGCCTACACATCTGGGTACTATTCCAGGTAAGGAAAGGATATATTCAATACAAACATTACTTTAAAGGCACTTTACATGAGTAGCTTTTTATATGAATACACAGTGTCACAATACATGCGTCAAAATATAGGGGCACAGTATGTACCTTATTACTTTATAGCTATCATGAAAATATTTAACAAATAGTCGACATAAAACAAACATGTGTAAGCATGTAGGTAGACATGCTTTTCACCTAAGGCCTTTCTAAACTGATGAGCTTGATGAAAGTCCTCATATTCACATGATGTTTCTCAGCAGTTTATCAGTTTACATTACTGACCTACTCAATCAAGAGCCAGACAGAAGTTACAAGGAGGAAAGAACCCTGGGCAGAATGTTTTATCTATGTTAAAGAGAAAATCTGAGTTGCTAGCAAAACTGAGAGATTATCTTTCTTTATTTCACTCATGCACATATTGCTTTAAAGATGGACTTTTACCCACAACATTGGCAACAGAGTTGAGTTTAATTTAATCAGTCAGATTTCGGAGAAATATGCACCATACCAATGAGACTGAACTGTGGATTGCACTGAGAAAAATTATTAATACACAGCTGTCCAAATTCTTTTCACTGAAGCCTCAAAGTCCAGCAAAGCCAGAGTTAATTCATGTTGGTGGCTTTGAAACAAATCCTCATTTGAACAGCACTATTAATTTTTTTTCAGATTATGTGAATGAAAAGAGAGTAATGTTCAAATTTACAGAAAGTCTACCATAAAGATATGATACAAAGCCTGTGCAAAACATGCTGCAGAAGAAGGATGAGGACAAAGTGGATTTATGTTTACCAGGAAATAAGTCATTGGAAGCACTAAATGGCTCAAGGGACAGGTATTGGGTTTGAAAGCTTTTCACCTCTTAGTATCAAACTCACATCTAGCCCCAAGCTGTAGCTATTGAAGGTTATTATCATCCAGTGGCTGTTGAATATTGTGAAAACAGCCCACTTCTCACTGGACAGGGAGTCACATTTCAAAGACAGCAGCATTTCTGAGGTTCATTAGAACCCATAATTTTGGTTATTTTATATATATATATATATATATAATTTTTACATGTGACAGAGGACTTTTACTGCAATGTCTCAAATCTAGCAGGCTTTGAACTGTAACTGCACAAGTTAGAAAATATAGAATACATTTAAATATTTCAGTGACTGATTCTTGTTTTATTCAAGAGGCAGTGAAAATTTTGAACAGTTGCTCACTGACACAACCTCAAATAGGAAAAGACAACATTTTAAGAGTGTTTTCCCAGTAACATTTGCAGTAAGAGCAAGCCTTAGACAGGAAATATACAGAATCTTAAACTTCCTTCTGAAATTCTCATTCTGTGCTCTAAACAATTCAGTGCTCATTATTTCACATAATTGGGTAAAGCACACACACAGCAGCAAGCCTGTGCTGTTTGCTTTTGGGTAAAGTAAAAAATTGTTATTGGAGGAGAAATTTACCACTGTGGCTTGAACTTCCCATTGATATAGATAATAATATATTATTGTTTTGATATATTTTACTTTAAAGCTTTGCATAAAAGATTTTCTGGATAGAATCACAGACATTTCCTGATATACACCCATGGTGTTCCAGCATGCTCTGCTGGAGCTTGAAAAAGTACAGCTACTGCTCTTCCCTGTCTCTGGTGGCAGTCTGTGTAATAGGTACTAGATCTATACAACCCAATAGCAAGAATTAAAAAGTATTAAGGTCTTCCACTGGGGAATGATTTAATTGTTGATTGTTAATCAACTTGACTATGTTTCACTAATCTTAAATTACTTTCAAAACTGACAGTACATGCATGCGTGAGAAAGAACATCGGGAAAAGACATAATTTTATGTATTAATTCTGAAACATGACTAAGAGGTCTCTCATTTTATATGATGATTGAAACTCCAAGTTAGCCAAAAAATAATGAGGTAAAATGATCTATTTCTACATGCAATTTAAAGCTGACATGATGGCAGCCCATTCTAAAAAGGAAGGAAAAGAAAAAAAAAAAAAGGCAAACAAACTGAAATTCCAACAACAGAAAGAACAGAGCTGTTTTTCTCAAAATTAAGTGATATGTTCTTATTACCCATTAGCTCCTAGAAGGCAGAAAAATGTATTTGTGGTAACAGATAGATCTTAAAGACAATAAATAAGAGGCATTTCTTTCAGGTTTCTAACAAGCCCAGATAACATCAAAATGGAGCCATTTCCTGATTGCTAGGCTGGAACTTTTCTGGGTAGTTCATAATCATCAGTGATGATAATTACTGCCTCTGTCAGGAGAAGATATTTTAATTTTCATTCAAATGGTGCCCTCACCAACCAGAAGGATTAGTGAGAAAAGAAACATACCTTTCCTGATATCCGTGTCTGAACAAAGATTGCAATTATTACTAAACTATCCCATCCTTTATTAAACAGAAACAAAGAAAAAAAAACCAACCAAAACCAAATTAAGCTTTAAAGAATGCCTATTGGAGAAGAATGTTGTGAACAATGTGTTTGTTGGCATGATGCTTTACATGCACCTAAAGTTCTTGCTCAAGCAGTATTATTAAAAAAAAATAAAATCTGTAGTATGTAATTCCTCTGAAGCCACAACCAATATTTTAAGGGTGACTTCCTATCTTACCAAAAACAAAGGTCATGGAGACTAATACCTCAGACCTAAACTGAGAATTAGTTGTTCAGTATGAGGCAGAAGTGCTTAATTTTGAAGGCAGAATTTGCAGTTATTAGCACATTTTGAATATATTATTGCTTCAGAAACTCCAAATCTAGACTTATATTTCAAAAATGTCAGTTGGTACATTGAAGTTACAGAATAGCTTCTCCTAACAATAATTTTCTTCATATACACATGCATAAATGTGTATGTGTGGGTAAAACAATCCCTTTTAGGAATGCCCTCTATAATGAAAGCAAAGAGATATTAGCAACAAGTATCATTTTTTTTTAAATAACATAATTTTTTTTTAAATTGTAGACTATACTTTTGGGAGATTTGCAAAAAAGAGAAAACTAACAGGACAAAGAGGTAGTCTAACAATAAATAAAATCATAAAGACTAAAGCAAACATTTGTCCTGGCAGAATATACCTTAAGGTACAAAAGGAAAGATTTGTTGCTTCACTGAAAGAGGATGGAAAAGCCATACCTGATCTATTCTGACATGCTTAGTATAACATAACTTAGCCTGTCAACATCCTGGATGTAGCTACATAAAGGTACTGTAAACTAATAAAGAAAAAATAATGGGATAAAACAGTGTCGTGGGTTAAGCAGAGGAGAGTTAATTTTTTTTTTTTCTTTCTTTCTTCCTTCTCTTCATAAATAGTTAGCAAGAAGCTATGATTTGGTTTCCTGCTCAGGAGAAAACTGATAAGAAGGAACGTTTATAGTTATTGCTAGGATACTCTCAAGGACAAATACATTCAGCCTCCTCTCTCCTCTCCACAGACAGAGCCGGGGGGGGGGGGGAGACAGTCTGGATTCTAGCTTGGGATTTGCTTTTAGGTTAAGATTGAGAAGCACACTGACCAATTATTCCATCCCATGCACGTCATACCCAGTATATAGGTGAGGACCCCCCCAGGAGATCGCTCTCTTTCACTTCCCTTGGGCTCCAGATCATCTCGCTTCGGGTCCTGCATTCACTCTCCCAAGACCTTTCCCCCCCCCACAGATGCCGTTACCTCTTGGCCCGGGACGCTCGTTATCTCCGTTCCATGAGTTTCGGGATCCTCCCTCTCCAGGGGGATCATTAGCTGCTTTTTTTTTTCCCCTGCTTCGGTCAGCTCTCGGCCTGGGACACTTGGGCTGTTATCTCCTTTCTGTGAGTGCCTCTGGGAGTGGCGCACCCCCCTTTTTCCCCCCCCTTTTTTGGGGGAATCGTGAGTGCAGTTTCTGGGGATCGTTAGCTGGCAACAGGCTGAACCTTTTGGGAGGGGCAGTATCATTGTGTATCACCCATTCCCTCCCTCCTCCGGTGTCATTGGCTGGGAGTGGACTGGGCCTTTGGTCATCAGGTGGGGAGGGGCACTATCACTGTGTATCACATTATATTTGTATATAGTATTATTTCCAATATTATTGTAGTTTAGTTATTAAATTGTCCTTATCTCAACCCATGAGTCCTCTTTGCCATTTACCTCTTTAATTCTCTCCCCTATGATTGGGTGGGGGCAGGGACTGTGTGAGCGGGTGTGTGTGGTTTGGCCCCCAGCCAAGGGCCAACCCGCCACAAACAGATATCTCTGATGATGATCAAAGTATATCTTCATCCTTCACAGCTTCCAGTTTTGCTTAGAGAAGAACCTCCATCAGCTACCAAAATGGTTCAAGGAGAACTGTGGTACTATTTGATGAATTAATTTGGACTTGGTTTTCATGACCACCACTGCTGCTCACTTGACTGTCCACGCAACGATAAGGAAGGATTTTGAAATTCCACATGGTGCCAACTTTCTTCCTGAAAATATGGGTAACGCTCCTGAGAAATTTCAACAGTATCAAGCATATGGGGGGGGGGGGGGAGGGGG
>WKFP01014812.1:1070158-1101647 GCA_011057875.1 Pterocles orientalis
GGGGGGGGGGGGGGGGGAGAGAGGGAGAGAGGAAGGAGACGGAGGAGGGGAGGTGTACGGGAACAATTATTTTGTTAATTCTGCTTCGCAGAAAAATATTAGTCCCAGTGACTTTTGTAAACCTCAAAGCCCTACAAATGAAGAAGAAGTCTAGCCAAGAAACTGTTTTCATGAGTTCTTTGGAGCACAAATTCAAGGACAATGTCTTCCATGGAAACAGTATATAAGCTACATTATATGTGGACAGTGAGTGAAAAGACTGCTGGAAATAGAAACTAACCTACGAGCTCATGAAAAGTGGTGACAAGAGGAACACTTGACACTCATAAGTGATCTTCAGACTGTTATAGGCATTGAAGAAAGAAGAGGTTTTTAAATGGGGACTCAAATTTCTGTGAATCTTCAAGAGTTCTGTTAAAAACAGTGGAGAAATTATATCTGTACTAGGGGCATAACTCACATTAAAAAAGAACTAAAAATGAAGTCGTTAAGGTCATAAGATCTTTCTGAATATGTCAGCTTAAGATGCTGTTATAAAAATTTTTCTCCCCATAATAAATCCTCATAGGCTCCCATAGGATGTGATGTAACAGACAACAGCACTCACATCCATGAAATCATGTAATCCAATGGGAATCATAACAGAGAACTTGTTAAGCATCGCCAAGGTTTTGAATGACTGTAATTAAGTAACCTACTTCTCCCCTTGTGTTCCACCATGACAGCTGAGGTCAGCTGCAACACTTGAGTCCCTAAATATAAACGTCAGGGGATGTTGACAGGAAATTCTCAGCAAAGGCCCTTCACCTCTGGAATTCACTTCTCTTGTTATAGCTTTGACAGAGCCCAGGTCACCTGACAATTGAGATGTAGAGCAAGGCCTCTTCCATAATACTTCCCAACAGAGCCATAAATAAGCCTTTTAATATGCTATTTTGGCTAATTAGTTACTTAAGCACACTAAATTAAACAGCAAACCATATTCTTATTTCCCTGTATTTTTAAACTTAACATACTTGGCTAAAAACATGGCTTTTTTTTTTTTTTTAATCCAGCAAAAATCACTGGGAGAAGCTGATTATTAAAGAGTTGAATGGAAGGATGACTGAAAACACAACAGGCACACAATGTTTACAACTGTAATGAGAAAAGCAAAGAGAAATGTACAGTAATGAGGGGTAATTTAAAGAATAATCAAAGTAATATTATAATGACTACAACCAGCATATCATGCCTGAGGGGAAATATCCTGAAGGGATATCTTGCCTAAAGGGATATGGTCTATACCACAAAAGCTCTGAGCCATTGAAACCCCTAGAGAAATATGATAATGGCTGTACATAAAGTATAATTTATTTAAAGTTTGAGGAAGGCTTCCATCAAGTCCCTAATGACAAGCTTAGTAGTTAGATTAAAAGCTGTGCTGATTCTGATAAAGGCGCAAAGTCAATAAGGTGAGCAAAAGGGATCTGCAATACAAGGAGAAAATGGATGTTGCTTACTAGGCAAGAAGAAATAACGATCTGGGAAGAAACAGAGGCTTTTAAAAATTCGTATTAAAAGAACTCTCAACACATGATCTCAGGGCAGCAAACAGGCTGTACTGACGACTCATAGCGAAGCATGATCTGATGTGGATCTAACAGCTCCATTATCTTGAAAATATTGAGAGCCCATTATAGAGATCCAACTGTATAGCTCTCAACATTTTTTTCTTATTTTGGGGGAAAGGAAAATTGAAGCGTCTCCTAGGAGTAGAAGACTCCTAGCTATTTTCCCAGTGGCTCTGAACAAATGAGACATCTATTAATAAATACATGCATCAGGATGAAAACAAGGAAAAATTTAAAATTACTGAAAAAGAAAATATACCAGATGGAATAAACAGTAATAACAGGAGAGTGAAAAATAGTGTGTGAAATTTATTTTGAAAGAAGAAATGAGTCTTCTTTCAGTAATGTAAATGCAGAGATACTCCATTGAAACCAAGCTGGTTATAGTGATGTAAAACTAGTGAGCAAAAAAAACCAAAATCACACCACCATGAAATCCAGACTTGTAATAGGTTGCTACAACACTGAATGAGAAATGTACCCCCTGCTTGGTGGAAATTTGTAGATTTGTACTTATTTCCTGTCACATTACTGCAACACTTCAGACCTGCAAATCCCACTAATCTTTCCTGTTCTGCAATCAGTTCTGCACGGTGCTCAAAACTCATTCTGAATAAGCATTGACATTTTAAAACTATGCCCTGTTCTCACAGCGATCCTAATTCTGTCATTTCATATTTTTGATCCTTGTTTAAATGCCTATCACAAGATGTTAACAGAGGCCATTAAAAATAGGTAAAAAACCAATGACAAAGCTTCAAATGTGGTGTAATTCAACATACTCTAATTTTATAAGTGCACACAAAGTAAACTACTGACATTGCAGCTACAGCCAATTCATCTGAACCCATGGAATGTTTGAGACACAAAATCTGATAGCTGGGTTGCTCTGTAGATGGCACTTGCAAAGAGGATCTCCTTCAAGGAAAAAATGCATTTTTACAGTCATAGGTTGTATCACAATTTCTTCGGTTTGTGGAATTAAATAACTTAACAAATTAACTAAAATACAACCATCAAGGCTTCCATTCACGGTTTTGTTTTCGTTTTTCACAACTGAATACTTTTCATAACAATCAGCACATAAAAATTTCTTCACCTGCCCACTGTACAGGATGGTTCCTGCAGAGACTGGAACTGAAACCTTACACCTTTTGCCACATGGAAGGATAATGTTCACCGAGTCCATCAATGAATCTGCAATTCTCTCATGCAACATGGATGGTGTATCCTTAAAGCTAGGAGAGTATGTGCAGCCTATAAAACCCTGCGCAGGACTGTGAGATTCTAAGGAGCCAGTAAGCTCTGTGGAGGTGGAAAGAATGGGCTTGAAATTGTATCTGCCGCATTTGAGATGCATAAAATTTTAAAGTCATGCTTTTTCTCTATAAGCCAGAAAAGACTTAAGACTCTGTATTCCTTATGGAGGTATGTGTATCTTTATGAAGATAATATATCTTCCCTATGGAGATGTATACCTCTCTGCAGGCCAGGCACTGTTCTCTTCTGAAGTTCCTGTACCCTTGTGTTCTCACTCAGTGGGTATCTGCTATAGGTGCCACAGTGAGATTCCTAACATTTCTCACACATTCAATACAGAAGGCTCCCAATACCAGTTAAGGAAGGAGGCACTGAAGGATTAATAAATAACTAATAAATAGCATACAGCCTTTAACTATCTATGATTTTAGTATAGTCCTTCAAAAATATATGCAGGATTTGAAAACTAAACCTAAGGTATTCAGATGTCTACATTTTGACAGGTTTTTTCTTTAAGCAGTCAGTAAATGCTAATTGAGAAATTCACAGGAACAGGATGGGCTAAAGAACAGAAAATTGTGGGTGTGTAGCGGGACCTGTAGCAATTGGTCTTTATGAGGAAAGTATCATGGAGGTATTTTACTTTTTACAAGAAGGTTCTAGTTGCGAAACAAGAGCAGAAGCATCGTTTGTGAGTTATAAGCAGGACCAAAACTTTTAAAAGGGAAAAAGAGCAATTTAAGACAAAGGAGTTTGCTCACAGGTAAATAAGCAAGCTGGAAAAACCCACCCTGATTCTAAAATTCAGAAGATGGAGAGAATGAAGGAGATTGAACTTTCAGAGAAAAGAGATGTAAATGGAATATTGACTTCTTGTGATAGAAGGAAAAGACAAACAGATAGTCTAGCAGACCTGTGAACATTCATAGGGATTTATTCACTCATGTGAATGTACTCTTAGACAGCAGGAAACAAGGGAGACATTTATCTGTAACTGTAAAAATTGAGAATAAGAAATACTGTAATCTTGAACATCCATCAGAGCATAATTCTAGTTTTCCATTTAGCGGCCAAGTATGACTTTCCAAGGGCTGCTAGAAGGATCACCATTTCACAAGGACAGCTCTGATGATGAGCAATGGTCCTGGTGTCCTAATAAGAAGCTTTAATATCTGTTTTTGACCACTTGCCTTCCTCCCTTGCTATACCATTCTGCGAGTTATGAAAGCTTGGTGTAATCCCCAGAGTTTATAGAGAAAGTGCATTAGATGTAAGGAGGGCAAGGCGGACATTGGCTTTGGCAGCTTGTGTGAACTGACAAAAAGCAGCAGCAAACTCCCTCTATGGACCGAGAGAAATGCACTCCCCTTTTGAATCACTATTCAGACAGTACCAGAACAACCAATCTGAGTTACAAGTTCACCATGTTTGTATGTAAAAGTGTAAATTCACATACATATCAATAACGTAGACTTCCACTAGAAAATAAATCCTTTCACTTTTTTCTTAGTTTACATTAATCCTATACATAATAGCTAAAAATTTCCCCAATGTCAATTAGAGTTTAAAAACCTGAGTCTAATCAAAAGAAAATTGGATATTCTTTTTATAGTTGTACGATGAAGCAGTATACAAAGTGAGCGGTAGTGAATTTAAGCATTTGGGATTCTGACTTCAATATACTCCTGTAACTGAAATCTCATCAGGAAAGGAGCACACAATCAAAATAGCTTTGTTTTGCATTCATATTAAGTATGGCAATCTATACATGGCAAAAAAATCTCAGCCTACATTAGCAATACCATATTTTCACGATATGCAAGGAAAGGAAAGGGCATACAATTAGAACACAGTGTAAACAAGCACAATCAGTTAGCTCTAAAAAACCCTTAGTTTTAGACAGTAAAATAATGTTGCAAGGCCACGCAAATAAACATTCACTTTAAAATTTCTTGTCCTTCTAATAACACAGTTTCCTCTTACAGATTTGTTACAAAATCCTCTTCTATTCTTTTGAACGTAAGCCATGTTTTATCTAAAATCTAATAAGATCTACAATGGCATTTTTGCTAGATTCATTACAGTTTGATGTCAAGTGGTAAAATCCATGTAATTATTTTCTACCAATATCTTTGTGTGCATTCTCTCTGCCAGGCTACACCGGATACCGCAGCTAGTGAACATATGGTATATTCAAAGCTCCTCAGTAAGTCGTTATATAAATACTGGAAATTGTAGTTCTTAGAAGCAATGTGAAATACCAAAAAAAACCCAAACCCCAAACCAAAAAAACATACAAGATTTTCTTTTTAATCCTTCTGACTAAAAGGAGTTTGAGCCATAGAAATTAGGCCAGTTGGATGATATTAATGAACTAGCGTTGACAATGATGCTATGTAGTTGCAAAATAAGAGCTTCACTGAACTATGAAAACAGCCTGGCAACCCATAATTTAAAACAAACAAACAAAAAAGATATATATTAATTATTAGCTCGCCATTCCCATTTGCATCAAGCTAATTTCTTGAATTTGATCCTCACTAGCTTTATTGTCATTCCATGAAGACATACTTTTTTTTTTTTTTTTCCCCCCCCTGGATCCTTAGTCACGGCATTACAGATTTTGCTTTGCAAAGATTCTGTACATGTGTACACGCAGGATTCTTTCATTTGCAAAATAACAGTGCTGAAAGACACTACTCATGGACCATGCAAACATAAACAGCAGTGCCTACTCCAAAGTCCTTACCTAGCTTTAAAGCAAATCAAAAATGTAGACAGCCAAGCAGTACTTGCATCATCAGTGCCACTTGGATACAAGTGTGTAGACCCATTAACTAAATAAATCTCTGGGAAAGACAACACCATTTACTGTGTAAGCTGTTTCTTGTTAATGTGCTTGAATAGTTCAAAATGCCTACATAATTGTCTGCCTCTGACTTTAACAGAGTCTTAAATCAACTCTAGTCTGACAGTATTCAGCTCTTCCTGAAGAGTGACCCAGAGACTCGTTTTAGAAATGCTAGCTGGAAGAGATCTCCAGAGATTATCCAGACCAACTTCAAATTCAGAAGTAGTTCTAATTCTTTTCTTCTGGTGAGAATCTTGACAGAAAATGTTCCAGTACATTTAAGACATGTAGTGGGTGGGTGCATGCACTGCCACAAGTGCACAGACACTTATAATGCAAAAGTCTTAAGAGATCAGTATTGTGCCAACCAATACAATATCAGTTATTCTTTAACAAGATAACAATATTTATTTGGCATATCCTTGAAAATAGAAAAAAAAAAAGGGTTCCCTACCTTTTAAAGGACCTTGTAACTTTTTCTTGTGTGCCTCTTTCCACATTTTGTCCTTGTTGCCAAATGCACACAACAGGGCATAGTCGTATAATGCTCCTCAATTCATTCTTGTGTCCCAGTATGCAGGATGCCATACCACATTAGACTAAGGCATGGATATGATCTCCCACTTAAGTTATTATTTACCAGCCACAGCTCTTACATAGCTGGAAATCAAATATGTTGAAAATATAGCTACCTACTACAGAGATTTATGTAAAAAAAAATAGAGTATTTCATGGGTTAAATGCAGAAACCCACCAAACTCAAAAAGTCAAAGGCAAACAGAGGAAGAAAGAGGTGCGCAAACAATGATTTCAGAAAGTATATGCATAATTGGGAGAAACATGATAAAAAACCCAATTCTAACATTTAGAGACTACAAAGAGAGAATTTGGCATGGATGAATTGCATTGTTTCCAATGGGAAACTGAGGAGCACACAGACATAATAGAGCCTAAGGAGGCTCTTGAGAGATGGGAATGGTGAAGTTCTCTCTGAAGAGATAGTTATAATTTGATTTATCTAAGTTACAGAAATCTGTACACAGAGCAAAAATCTGCAGCAGCTGTGATAGTACTTAAATACAATACTTAAATGCACTGTGATGTACCATGTAGTACGAAGGTAGACAACTAGTATTTACAGCAGAGACTTGATCAAAAATAAGAAGGCTAGAGACATGAAAAAGTGCTATTTATGAGAAGTTTATGATCGTATGTGCATCAGGAACCAAATAGTTGGTGTCAGACTGTGACATTCATCTTGAGATGGCTATAATAAGTGGTAATGATGAATGTTATCCACACAGCCAACAGCTTTACTGGCAAGGTAAATCACATTTAGCGTTCTCCACTTTTGAAGGATGTGGCCTAAATATTAATTTACAACCCTCCCCTGCTCTTATCTTGTAGGCCAATATTATTCATGAACTAATTCTTAGCCTTTATACGATCATGTTATTCTTCTGGATTCTTTTAAGCAGCACTGAGCCTGCTGAGGCTTTTTAGATGTTACCAGACATTTCAGAGAATAATAGAATAGTTTGGGTTGGAAAGGACCTTAAAGATCACCTAGTTTCAAACCCCCTGCCATGGGCAGGGACACCTTCCCCTAGACCAGGTTGCTCAAAGCCCCATCTGGCCTGGCTTTGAACACCTCCAGGGATGGGGCATCCACAGCTTCCCTGGGCAACCTGTTTCAGTGCCTCACCACCCTCACAGCAGAAAACTTCCTCCTAATATCCAGTCTAAATCTACCCTCTTTCCAGCTTAAAACTGTCACCCCTTGTCCTATCGCTACACTCGCTGACGAAGAGTGCTTTTCCATCTCTCCTGTAGGTCCCCTTTAGGTACTGGGAGGCTGCTGCAAGGTCTCCTCAGAGCCTCCTCTTCTCCAGGCTGAACAACCCCAACCCTCTCAGACAGAGAGCTGCATTTCCTCTTCAATAACCTTGTATGTGCAGTAAACTAGACACAGGCATCAGACAACAAAACACTTCCCAAGGAGCAACTTAACTAGTTGAACTAAAAGATGTAGCTATCTCCTAAATGAGGAAAACAAGATAAGAGGACGTCATTACAGATATTCTTTCATAGGTTCTAAACGTACTCTTTTAGATGGCAGAGACTCACAATCAGATAACCCGCATCTACTACCAGTTCTCACAAAATAATGCAAAGCACATAAACATCTTTCCATCGTATTCATTCAACCTCCAACAAATCCCTGAACTAGAGGCGTCATCTTTGGATTTCATAGCGTTTGAAGAACTTTTCTTTCTTGCTATCAGGTAGTTTTTAAAAGCCAAATGGTTTCATATTGGAAGGGAGAGTGAATAATTAATTACTCATTCTATGTCTGGAACAATTTGACAAGATTTTCTCCTCTGTGCACACCTTTCCATTTCTGTTAATAGAGACTGAAAATTCCCACTCAGTTTAGCTTTTAGCTCACATGGAGGTTGTTCCATCCCTTACAACATCCATGTTGACAGTGTTTATTTTCTGAAGATTTTCTAATTCTGCTTCATCTTTTTTGAGTTGGAAAAATCAGTGCTGCACACAGTGATTAAAATGAAGGCATACCTTTGATTTGTACAGCAGCATTATAATTTCCTATTTTTTCACTGGCAAATCCTAATACTCTCTTCTTTTTGACCATTACTGAGAACTGAACTACCTTTTTTTCATTTTACTATCATAAACCCAAAGCTTTGATTCTGAATATTGATGCCTTGTAATCTATATAATTACTGTTTTTCCTTAAGAAATATTCTTAAATTCCTTCTAAATTTAAAAAGAAAAAAAACAACCAAATCACCTGTTTCCTTGCTATGAAATCTATTTCGCCTATATATTTAATTTGAACATATTTTGAACACAGCAAACACTTTGTTTCATTGTTTTGGGAATTTTGCTGTGTTTACATAGACATTCCTATATATAACACAGACAACCGGATCTACTAAAGATGTTAACTAAGAATTTCCATTTATTTTTTTTTTTAAATAACCTTAGTCAATGTAAATCCCTTGTTTCTTTTCACTGTACTTTCAGAAGCATAACTAGCACAAATGTCACTAAAGGTGCAGTGTTAGATCTGATGAGTGCCTCAGTTTGTCAAACATTTATATGGTTTAGTCTTAAACAAAACAATCACCGTTTAAAAATAAAGAAAAAACCTCTCAAAGAGAATGTCTTGCCCTATTTCTCCCCTCTTGTGCTCTCTTCATGCATTTATCGCTGTTGTGGACTGTAATTTTTCTATTGTCATTTAAATAGACAACCCCTTATGAGAAGGATGCTACACTTCTTTGTTTATTTATTTGTATAGTCTCTGGAATTTTATTCCAAACTTGATAAGACATCTTTCTTAATCCCTTTCTCTTCTTCAGAATCAAGGTCTTACCCTATCTCTTCTTACCATTTTGACAAGACTATCATGCCTAATTTCCCTGGAAAAAGCCTTCCAGCAATTCTTTTCACAAAATTCTGCCTCCTGAAATATCACAGGATCATTGAGTATTCATTTCACTTAGGCCACTAAATTTTTAAGAAACAGCAACTCTTTTGATCCCAATATATCTAGACAGCATCTGAAAGCTTAAAATATGTGTCATCAGCAGGTCTGCTGGCAGTTTGTTTCAAACTGAAGGCATAGCTCAAAGTTTAGAACACGCATCTTTCACTCTATGCTGCGTTCTGAATGGCTACACAGCAGGAACTATTATAAAGTAAGCATCTGAAGGACTCAGTACTTATCCAGTTACTGCAAAGACACACACCATATACAGAGGAATTACAACAGGACATTACTGGTGATTAAATTAATTCTTAATGCAATGACTATACATTGATGTCATAGCAAAAAACAGTTGCATATCTATGGAAGGAGACAAAATAACATAGTTCCTCCAAATGACAATAACAGTATCATTCAGCGTAAGATAATATATCATGTAGTGTGTCTTACTCTTTTTGGACATTAATTCTGACAGAAAAATCTTTAGCTTTGTATGGATTAGTCAATGCAAATTCATTAACTACTTGTCGTGCTTCTAACACAATCTGCCCTGACCCTAAAGACTTGACAGAGTAGTGTTAATCAAATCTACACAAGATCCCGTACAGGCAAAATGATCTGTTTGTAGACCAAACTCTATGGTTAGTTTTGACTTGAATCTTTTAAAAATATTTAAACAATCATCAACAGTATTTGTCTAACCAGTTTTCTCAGACATGCCCCCCAACCCCCCCAAAAAAAGTAAATAAGGGCCTAATTATCAAAATAATTCCACTTAATGCAAAAATATATTTTTCTACAGTTTGGTTTGCAACAAACTTCAGTCAGAATAATAACCTAAAATGGCTTTTCTTTAAGATTTTTCTGTCTAGCCACTGGTGCCAGGCATTTTGTTTTATCTATCTGACCATGACTTGATATACAAATTTTATGGCTTAATTGACCCCTATCTCTTTTACTCTTACGGAAGTGATACGTTTTAGAAGCTGAATACTTTCAGACTCGCTTACAACAGCTGTGTGTACTCAGTTTCATACAAGTCCTCTATTCCAGATGCAGCTGATTAACAAGGAAATACGTCATCAGTTACATCATTCAGAGCTTAGTGCTCTTTATTCCATCATAGCTATAATAGTTTAGACAAACCAAATATGAAAAAGTATAATTCTGAGCCTGCTTCAATGCTTCAATAGCCAACAGAAATTTACATTATATACATATTATAAATAATAATTTATCATCTTGTTATTATTCCTATAAATTTCCATTGTAACATAGTATACAATGTATCTCTTTTTGTTCCTTGAAATTAAAGGAATATGAGAAACCTTATAGTCCAGAATTACTTTTATCATCTTCATTATTTTTACAGGCACATATCTTGTAAATTATGCTTTTCAGCTATATCAGATGTGAAATCAAGCACTCAGAAGTCATAATGCGAAAATTTTCAGGAAAAGCAATCTGCAGTCAGTAATGGTATCAGTAATGGTACTTCTGTATTACCAGTAAGAACAACGTTGAGTATTAAACTCTCATGATATTGTAGCTTCAGAAATTATTTTACTTGGATTTGGCTGATACGACATTTCTTTTGTAAATTATTAAATGACCCAATAAAATTATTGGTTCCTAAGCATGTATAAAGCCTAGCAGATAACACTAAAATGAAGAACTGAAGATATTACTGGGTATTTTAACTGTAGATATTTATATGTATTCCATAATCTAGTGCAATAACACACTAGAGAAACCTGTTAACAGAAACAAACATCATTTAGAAAGACATGAATAACACAAATTTAGATAGGCCTAATTCCTCATTTTAGCTATAATCCTTGCCCATGACAATACTGAAATGCCACTTTGTCCATCTCCTTGGACTTGGAGAGCAAGACCAACACATTAAGGCTATATTTTCCAATACATATTGGGAAAAATATTTTATACCTTACATCATGTAAGGGAGAAGAATCTGTAAAGAAAGAATAATATGCTATGGGCACTCAGTCTGACATCAAAGCTGTGATGAGATCTGTTTGCTTGGAAACTCCATAGCTTAGAACAAGGCATGACATTTTGGGATGGCGTGGGGAGATCATTACCAGAGGAAAGATATTGAAATAATGGCAGAGAAGTTTGAGTTGTAAAGACACAGTAGTCATAGCATGTTGGTCCTGAAATATCAGCTAAGCTAAGTTAGTAACAAGAAATGCTTATATGAACAATGAATAGCTCCTATTCCCCTTAAACAAAGTTTCATAGCATTTTCTTTCATGACATGTACAGGTCCAGTACAATCTTCTTTTCCACATGCTAAGCTTTTTCCATGGAGTCAGATAACTTGACAAAATAAAAAATGTAACAAAAATTTGAAACAGGAGATGGTTTAAGAAGAACTGGATTCACTCTAAAACAATTGCACAGTGAAAGATTGAAGGATCTGCTTGTGGACAACTTGCAAATAACTAAAGAACGATTTCAACAAACCATTGGCTTTGTACCCACCAAACTAGTTTTTAATTTTAACAACCTGTTTTTACTTTGCCCTTTGATGTATTTGTCCACTGAAGGAATTAATCTGTTTTTATTTCCTTTCTAAAAAAATCTTCAGGTATCTCCTTGTTGCCCATAGGGCTGTTTATGGATTTATCTTCATAGCTGAAGGCTGTATTTCTAAAGTAATTTCATTAGCTTCTGATTCTGACTTGTTTTCCCCTTTTATGCCAGCTCCTTAATCCCTCTTTTTTTAAAAAAATATTTTCCTAGTTATATTGGCTATCTTAAGACAGTTTTCTTCCGACTGTAATTCATCCAAAGCTTTGCCTGGAAGGGATTAAATGCATAAATCTCAACCTTGTTATAATCTAATTTTATGGTTTGTTTTACCTTCAAAAAGAAGTGTCTTTAAGCCCATGAAAGTAATTTCTTGCATAGTCATTAGATCAGCACTTAATTACATGTATGGCTTTAGAGCTTCTGTAACAGTTTTTCTCCACTGCTGAGAGATAACTCTGGCACCGAGGTGAAATCACAGTTAACATGTAGGCATATGGGGATTTATCTCCTCAACATTTAAATGATCTATGTAACAAACACCCAGATGATATGGATGGGACAGCTGCTGGATGCTTCATGTTTAGACCAGCCAGTTGTTAAGGAATGAAAGGCCATCACCAGATAAGACTGTCAAACTGCTATATATAACAACATCAGCACTTTAATACACTGCAAAATTGTGCTTTATAAGGAAAAAAAGTCACACATGATTTTTTTTTAAGTATTTAGGTTATCCAGGAGTACTTTGTGCTCAATCAATTAGGTCCTTCTTAAAAACTTTCCCTGGATAATTTAGGGAAAGGCTTTAATAATAAAAAGTAAATAAAGTACAACATAATCATCTTATTTAACTAAACTGAAGTAAGCAGACACCATTGTCCCAATTATTTATACAAGCTGTTTTAATTCCTTCACATGTTGGAACCACAACAGTTCTCTTTCTCATTTACCCAGATCTCCACCCTGAACTCTCATACAGAAAATATAAAGAGCAAGAAAATAGCTATCTACTGTCACAACTCTTCTGTACAAATTACTGCTGCACACTCAAAGACCAGAGATTTCGCCTCTTGCATATGGAGAACAGGTTTTTTGGTCTCTAAGTATAGAAGCTCGGCAAACTGATACCAATAAAACACCCCAAATTTGAGTGCACTTTCTTTTTACCAAATTAGTTTGCTCCTCTAGAAAAGTATTCTGTATACCTGATGCTTCCTTTTCTTTTTTCTTTAACTCATATACACTGTGTCTGAGACTTACATTTTTTTCCTGATGTAATGTTCCTGACTGAAACAATGTATTCCTTATTGCAAATATATGTATAAATAGATTTAATTGCTAGCAATCAATAGTAATTTTTATGTTTTTCTACAAAAATTCATCAGACATAATGAAAATATTGATAAAATTTTTGTTATAAATTTTCATGCAATTGTGTTTAACATATAATATGCTTCAATTTATTTTCTGCTGCATTCTGTCTTCTCACTTCAGTCACCAGGTCTGAAAGGAAGTATGTTAGTAATTTTCTTCTTATTTCAGGAAATGATGTTTGTCTCATTTGAAGCATCTTATTTTGGTCAAAAAATACAGAAAAACCCCAACTTTAATATAAATGCCAGTATTTTGAAATGTCAATGACTCTGCAATGTCACTGTTAAGAAGCTAAATTCTTAAGTTTTATTTTCAAATACCTGCCTCTCCAAAAGAAAATTTAAAATGCATCAATTTTATCAAGTAGACAGACTATGCAACCCAAATGTGGTATCGGAAGATCTCAGACTTGTTTTCTTCTCAGCTAAACCTCTACTTACTCTCCATGGAGTAACTTACAGTTTTCGAAAGCTTTGATTAACAGATAAAATGTTAAATAATGGACTTCAAAATATCACATTAATATCTCGAAACATTTAAGCTATATTCCCAGTAACAGTGTGACTCTGTGCGTGGAGTTTAATGAAGAACATTAAACCCCTCACAGCATCTATCCCTTTACAGGAAACAATTGCAATGTTCTTTTTTTCCACGAGAAATTAGAAGAAAACATGGGGAAAGTGTTTATGTAGTGGAAAATTATTAACGAAAATTACAGTCATTTAGAAAAAGCAAAGCATTTTGTATTTTACCAATCCAACTGATTGCTTCACAAGATTAGGTACCTCATGCGTACCTAGCATTTATCTTCTCTCCATAGGCACTTGTACTAATTTTTGCTATGGCCTATATCTTCTACAATGTAAAAGCTAAATTTTTACAGCTACTTTCTTAGAGAAAATATTGTATTCTTAGAGAAATGTTTTAACAGAGAAACTCTAACCCATTCTATTTATATCTGTTTATGTGAGATCAAAGCAAGACTGTATCTGCAGCCACACAATCAGGAAATTTGTTAAATTAGGAGAAAGAGGGATTTAGTTACTCATGACAGTTACCCTTCTCTGCTATGTTGAAAATAGAAGAGTTGTCATTAAACAATTGTGCCCTGGAGATTTCACAATACTCCTCCTATTCATATGTCTTGCCACACTTTCTTAAGCAGGTTATCTCTGACTGAAAAGAATTCCTCCTTTTGGACTTAATAGCCACAGGTCTGGTCTCCCTTCCAACTGTGGCAAAGCTAGGGGAAAACTTCAGTCTTAGACATCTTGAAAAAGAAAAAAAAAAAAAAAAAAAGACAAGTGTCATAGAAATCATTATGCCCATGTTTTGTCTGAAAACATAATATCACTCATTCCTGAGTAGGGCTTTCATTCTGCCAGGAGGATAATCATTAGTAAAGGAGATACAATTTAGTCCAGCTGAGACATTAGCCTGATACATTTAATAAATTTGTCAAAGGCAGGGTTAATTTACAGCTACATGGCAATGAGACTAGCCTAGACACAGGTAAACTGGAGCTTGGAATTGATATGCTAGTAATGGGGTTATTTAATGGTTAATTAGGCATATATAGTTAAAAACTAACAGAGAAAAAAGTTTACACAATTACTAACTGAAGACCAGATAATAATTGTAAGGCAGAAAATACTTAAGGTAGTGAATAACTACCAGGGGAATTAACTAATAGTAAACTTAGAAAATAAATCAATTTGTGTAAGTTACCTTAAAAACAGTTAATGCATAAATCTTGTTATGGTTGGTTAATATGCAACGAATGAACAATTAAACAAAGTGATCAATGAATGAAAAAATTAATGATTGATGGGGGAATACCAATTAACCCAGGTTGCTAAGTCATTATCTGCTGAAACTACTTAGCTTGGTAAAGAACTGTAGCTTCCTAACTGAACAAGTATATATATATATTTTTTTTATGTTATCATAGTGTGAATGATGCTCGGATTTATATTAGTTCTGCCAATTTTAAGTAATCATTTTAAGTTTTGGAGTGCGGAGATACAGAAAGACTTTATTTATTTATACACATCACAGCTCATTGTTCACTCTTGGGAATGTGTATTTGATAAACGAAAACAAAATTATTTTGGAATACATGTTGCTTTTTCCCCAACAAGATTAGCAACTTCCTGCCCTTATGTTCAGCAAACACAGTGGGATGTTCATATTTAAAGATTTCTTCTTGCATATGTGTAATTTGTCAGGTAGCTTATGAATATTTACATAATAATGGGCCTGGCATCTGTCATAATTGCATATTAATTATTTTGGTTTTAATCAGATAATTTATTTATTATATACCTGTCCGCAAGTCTAGGAGAACATCCCTGAGGGAAAATGCATGCATACACATGAATTTGATCTTCTCCCTAACAGCACCCTACTGATGATCCAAAAAAGTTTTGCTGTTGTGTTTTTAGTAGAAAGAGATGGATTTTAGAATTTGATCCAGTGCTTCAGAGACAGCTGAAAGACTTCCATTGACTTCAGTGAGCTTCAGCTCAGGCGTTTAGTCAATGTAACAAACCATTTCTGAAACAGCAGAATAACAAAAATCAACGGGCTTTTTGATTTTGAATCAATGGAGAATTACAATTCCAGTATATACATTATACAGGAAGAGGAGATTAGGTTACAGAAGTGAGAGAGAAGCACACACCGCATCTGAAAGATGTACTCGTTCTGCACAGAGATGGTAAATTGCAAATGAACAAAAATAATGTTAAGGTTCTTAATTAAAGACAACACTTTAAAAGACTTCACTAAGTAATAACTTCAGTAAACTGTATGTACTCTCTCTGATGAGCATGTTTTGTGCGGCATCAGAAAACAAAGTCAAGCAAATATACTGTAGTAGTGTAGCAATATGAAATATACCTAGGAAAACTCTTAGAGTAGACAAGGAAATTCTAGAGCCTACTTAAACCCAACCATCTCTGAAAAAAATGAGAGAATTGCTTCTTGTTACAGCAGACCTCTGTCAGTGCAGCCTTGCAAGTATTCAGGTGCAGGAAGGCTATGAGAGCAGTGTGACACACTAACCACTTGACAGAAGTATAAACATTTTTAAAAGAAGGTACGCTGTCTCCGAATCTGACTATTTTCTACATGGAAAAGGAGCAGGAAGAAGTAAGTGTTGCGATTCCCTGGTACAGGAAAACCAGCTCACTATTCACATACAAAGCCTGAGCATGTTCATATGACATAAGGCAGATTGGGATACCAGTTTCAAATGGGGTATTCCCTTTGGGCTGGCAGGGCAAGTAAGAGAGGAAGGCAACAACACCAGAGGCGATTGCAAGCTACAGCCACAAGTAAACTGGGGAAGAGGAGGCCAGAGAAAGAAAGCAAATTGTTTCAGAAAGGCCAGTTGCAGGTTCAAAGCAACGAGTGTCTGACAGTTTGGCAGATATGGCATGCCTGATGTCTAAACCTCCCTCATTTTCCCCCAAAAGGTTCTTTTTGTGCAACATCACCCTTCTAAACATAAAGCTAACTGAAGTTTGAACCATTTGAAACCCAGATACACGAGTAACTGCTTATCTGCATCTCCTCAACAATTTTAAAGACAAGAATGAGAAAAGCCTCAGATATGTTCTGTAATTACCACATGGCAATAACACTACTCTATATTTCACTTTACATTTCATTGATATAGTCACTCCCAGTAAGTTGCATTACATCTTTGAACTGGCCTATCCTAACAGAGTCTAACACAGATTTGGACTGGTACCAATATCGCTTCAAACCCTGCCAGGTCCCTTAGTCACACCATTTGTAACTTTCACATCATTTCTCATTCACAGTTTAGACCTTGAGCAGAAAAGGAACTGCATGGCAGCCTGCCAAAAGGAGTGTTTATTGTTTATAAATTATGAACAAAGTATGTATTTATGCAATTGGCAGTTTCTATTTTAAAGAAAGCAAGCTTTATTTATAAAAAATTGGAACATCTTGTTTTGTCCTATGTTATGGCAGAATGTATGAAATGATACAAAACGCATATGTATGAGCCACATTAAAAACTAAGGCTTAGTTTGTCCAGACCCAAAGGGTATTTTCTAGTTCTTATACTATTAAAAGTCATTACCCTTAATTAGGGTACAGAAGTCAAGCAAACAGGTTCAGGAAAAAGGTTTGTAATATTTTATACATCTCTAGTGGCACCCTCTTTACTTTTCATGGCATCTGCAGTTTTCCTAAATAAGCCTCAGTGTTTGCAATACCATCTGACTGTAGTGCAACTTCAGAAATGGAACATGACAAATCAGATACCATATCTGAATGCTGAAAATATTATCGAAAACTTAATTTTTAAAACATTTGAGTTGTTTCTGATGCATTTTATGGAGCACTATCACATTTATTGTGTTTAACAGTATTATCAGAAATCTGCAGACAAAAAAAATAAGTTCATTAATTTCCTGATTTTTAAAAAATTGTTTCTACTGTTCTGTTTCTTATGAAGAGACTGTAAAGGAAAAGCACAGAGAGCTCTCCTGAAAATACCTGCAGTAGTGATAGAAATATTGAGTAGCTCCAAAGCATTCATTTCCAAATAAAAGCCTGAAACAGGGATTTCAGTCCCTGAGAACAATCTAGCAATATTTGAAAGTAATGAGAAACAATTATTTGCTGCATTGACAAATATCTTGGGAATATTGCCACAAAGTATTGTGCTTTTTTTTAAGAACTGATACAATATGGTTTATTTTAAAAGCCAACTCATATCTAAAGTGTATCTTGACCACATAATTCAAGTTTAAAGCAACCACCTATACAAAGAAAGAGTTGCAGCAGAAGCAAGAAACAAATGAGAAAGAAGCTAAGGAAGGGGAGAATAAAAGGAAGAAAGAGAGAGAGAGAACAAGCCAGTCTTGTCCTGTCTTCAAGTTGTAGAAGACAGATGACCAGGAGAGAAATGGAAGAGAGAAGGGTTGATTTGGTAGCTTGTACTACAGAATGTGAACCAGCCAAGAGTAGGAGTCCTCAAATAGTGTTGTAAGGAGACTGCTGAGGCAGGCAAGAGTGTTCCCCTTCACCTTGTCAAGAGGCACGTCCGCAAAATGCTGTGCACCTCAATGGCATACTTTTCCACCCTCACTGTGCTTTTCAAAGCTGCCTGGATAGACAAAAACAGTGCTAGCCACTTTATTTCTTTTTGATCTGGCATCAAGATGACACTATGAAGGCAATGGTGAGTGCGGGAATCACCTGTATGATGACAGAGGGGAATTCATGAACACAAAGGCAATTTCTCCCACAGTTTCAGAGCTGAAAGTCACCCAGCCTGGGAGGTGAACATGTTGCCAGTCCAGGCAAAGTACGGTTCTGGGGCAAGGAGAGCAGCACCATGCTATACACCTATGAAGGGTGCTTTTACCTACAGACCCTGTGTGCTCCCTCACATCACAGAGAAAGGCCCACCGAGGCTCAGCTTGGGGTGGGAAACAGGGAATGGTGGGGCACAAAGACCAAGTGGCACTAGCTGCAAAGCAACTGAAAAAGGATTAAGGAAGCTGAAAAAAATGAAAGAGGGAATCAGGAGTTAACAGAATGAGAGAGAAGATGGGAAAGCAAGGTCTGGGGGAATGTGAAAACAATGCCACAATCCTTTTTGCAGTTGTGCTATTTTTCGTTCTCGTTTAGAAAAATATGTCACAGACTCTTCCTTGTATTAAATAAATAAATCCAGGTATAATATCTCGTCTCTGCTCTCTACAACCCTGCCAGTTTCATTTTAACATTTTCACCTCTACCTGTCTGGAAAGTGAACTCAGAAAGTAGCTGCTCCAGCACCTTCTTGCACAGATCATTTTGGGAAGCCTCTAACACTACCAGGATTAGGAAAAAGAGGAGCTGCACTCTCTGAAGTCAGACAACCTCAACAGTGAGAATAATGAGCGAGAACTTATGATTCCTAATTAAACAAAAAAGCTTAAGGAAAGCATGCAATTTTGAATTAAAAAAACAAACAAACAAAAACCACCAAACCTGAAGAGGTAGATATGTACATATGGAAAAAAAAAAAAAAAGTGTGATTTACATAAAATGTCACTTTAGAAACATACCTACATAATACAATCTGACTTTGCAGGAGGATTTTCAGCCATATACACATACAGACAATTTTCTTCTTCTAGTCTCTGACAAACAGTTTTAAGCAACTTGAAGACTAAAAGTTTTAACACCTTTTAATTTCTATGTATACCAGCTGTGCACACCTGACTTGGAAAATTTGTCTGAGTGCACATGGAGCTCATGAAAGCTTTAATAGCACTGAGGCAGTGACATATTCCGCCTGTTACTCTGACATGGCATGACCAAAACAAATAGATAACTAAAAGTTTTAAAAAAATACCATGGCATAGCCTTCCCAGATGTCTCAAATATTTTAATATTCCTGTTAGAGGTTTCTAAATGGCAGCTATTTAAATTCAGACAGCATATTTACGGCTGTTACATCTCTGTCTTTCTGTGTGTCACATTCTCCAACAGAAAAGTAGCTTCTGAACATATGTAGACTTTGGTCCTATTTTGTCCCTGTCTGATTCATTCAGTCTCTCAGTAGCCAGTAATTACAGCTATATGTATAACCTTTAGCTTTCCAGTGATATGTATAGTTACACCTCTCATCTCATCTGTAAAATCCTTTAGCTGAGTGTTCTGAATTCATTCCTCTTTCGGGGATAATGGAGGTCTCGGTGTTTCTGCAAGGGTACAGATCAGGGGCTATGGTGCTAATTTAGCATCAGCATCACTACCAGGGAAACAGTTATACTCTGTATTGACTAATTTTTCTCCTGTGACTGTATTGAACCTGCTCCTCAACCTTTTCTTCAGAGAATGCCATCACCATCTAAGTAATACATCATCAGTGCAGTTCACTCTTATGATGTATTATACTAACATATCATTAGTGCAACAGCAGAGCAAGGCGCTTTGATGATGTATTAATGCAATACATCATCGGAATGAGTCACTCTGATGATGTATAACTCAAAAGATGGTACTATCCAGGGAAACAAGGACATTCAATAAATCAGGAACAACATTAAAGAATAAAATCTAGGACATCTTCTAAGGAAAAACAAAGCTTCAGAAAGCTTTGAATGAATATAGCATGAGTTTTTCCTTAAAAGAAAAAAAATACAATGCAAATTGTAATTTTATCAGGAACATAGATTTCTGTTGAGTACAATCACCACAATATCCAAATTTGAATTATCTTCTACAATGGCATTTTAAAATAGGGTAAGATGGTGTGATACAATTGGTAATATAATCACTTGAGACTTATCTTATTCTACCTGGAAGAAGAGAAAAAGTGAAGCAAATGTAAAAATCCAAAGTCTCTCCCCCACAAAAAAAAAATGTTGAAACTTTTTTCAGACTGCTGAAAGGACCAGTTAAAATTTACTGTCAAGATTTACCACACACTTTACATAAATCTAACAAATCAGTCTATTGACATTACTGCAAGCAGAAATGGCAAACTTTAAATAAGCATAGCCCTGAGGATTAAAAGGCACTTAGCTGTAAATATTGATATCAATACGCTAGTTCTGGTAGATATACTTAATAGAAAAAAAAAAAAAAAAGCACATATATATTGACATACATGACTGATTTCAACCTACCAAAGCTCAAATCCTAAATACAGTAACTATTCATAAGAAAGCTACTAAATGCAATTCTGTGTTACTTGCAAAATTTTACAGGAAATTTAATTAGCAAATTTCAAAAAAATCTGATTTTCAAAATCCTGAACAAACTTCATACAAAACAAGAGGGCTTTCACTGGTCAGAGAAACTACATACTTTGAAAAAAAGGACAGATGTTCTTTTTCCCTTATCCATCAGGTTTTATGGCAGGGCCAGAAAATAACCCCTCTAAGAAATATCAGATGGCACTCTGATTAAACAATGAAAACTCCTCTGATGTTGCATGTTTATTTCTGGGTTTCTTATTCAAACAAATACCCAGCTTTTACTCACACGTGCTTGCAGACACAGACATTTTACTCACCACATATCCTAACGTGCTTAAAAGGGGGTAACTTCCGAGCAGCTTTTTATACCATTAGAGCTATTGTTCTGAGAACAGCTCTGCAAATCCCCATTTCTCCCTGCCATGAGAACAGGCAGACTTTGTTGTTGTTTTGTTTTGTTTTAAATTGGCCTCAGATGCATTTGATTGCTCCCAGCTCCTGGAGATTCTCCAGCTGAGGCCCTGCAATCTCCCTTAGGATTCAACAACTCAGTCTCACTTTCCCCAGCTCCCTAAATCCCATCTCTGCTGATACGAATAATGAATGTGCTTATATGTGCGTGTAGGACAGGTAGAAAATCTCAGTTTTTAAGCTGTAACCCTGAGCACTTGCCTCCAGAGTGAAACCTGATGCTCCCTGTCTGTGGTGACTCGTGGGGTTTATCGGGCCCTTAACATGGTGCAAGCCCAGCCCCGGCAGATGTTGCCCACTGTCCTCACTCAGGGCAAAACTCTGACACACCAGTCACTTGATGAAAATAAATCACTTTTCTTGAAGCATTTCAAGTAATTGTAATCTGTGGAAGGAAAACACATCTGAAACACCCCTGAAGACAGAATGGAGGTTTGTGAAAAATTGATGAGAGAGGAAGTAGAGCCGTTTTGCAGAGGCTCGTTTCCGAACATCAGTTTACTTCAGGCCACAACCGTCTCTTCAGGATCATAGACCCCAACACACTGACCCTATGAAAACAAAATCAAAGCTGTAGGTGCTCTGTGACTGGAGAATATCACCAAGCAGCCCTGGTCAGCTGACATCCACTACAGAGGCAGTCTGCCTCAGGGGGCACAGTGCCCCCCCCTCCCCACAGTCAAAATAAAGAGCAGTTTCTCCCTCCTGTGACCCTCTCTGGCTGGTGATAATAATGTGAGTAAATGTCACTGTCTGCAGCAAGCTGCAGCATTGCTGTTTGTGTTTAAAGTCAGGCATGCTGATTCAGAGCTCCAGGCCAGGCTGGTGTCGCCCCAGCACAGTGTACGCTGGGGTTAGGGAAGAGTCCACCCAATCAATAAAACACAGTCACCCCGAGGGGGACAAAAAGTACACTGGGTCCTTAACTACCTTCACAGTAGTTAGGAGAAAAAGTGGCTTTTACTGTTCTTAACTAAAGAACCTTCCTATGCTGTTTTAGGCTGAACCAAATGTATATCTTGACCATATTCCTAGTGAGTTGCAGTTCCTTATAAGCATTTAAAAGCCTCCCTAAGCCTCACCAGTTTTCCTAGTGCTTTTGCTGGCTAGCAACCACAGTTTTGCCTTCCCTTTTATGTCCTTGTGCTTTCATGACACCACGTGAACTGAAAATAGGTATTTTTTGTGCAAAAATCAAACAAACATGTAAGAAACCAGTGAATGTCACTGTGTTTTAACCATAGGTGCCAGGTCTTGACTTACCACTGCATGTTGAGGCAGTTGTGCCAAAAGAGAATAAAATGCACAGAAGGGGCTCCCTGTCCTAGTACACCTTACACTAATACCTAGACCCTTTTCCTTGTATGAAAGTTAAACATACAACAAAAAGCAAAGGCTGACCTAAAAAGACAATATCAAATCTGAAGTAATATCAAGGAAAAAGACTTCTCAACTCCCACTAATGTTGCAGAAGACATTCTTTTCTTTTTTTCAGGCATGGTGCAGTAAAATTATGAATGGAAAAGAAGCCTCTTTCATTTGGCTTAATTTTTAGTTTGAACAATCCTACACAACAACAGAGACAGTGGTCAAGAAACATAGATGAACAGCTTAATAACAAAGTCCTTATCAAATTCAAGTGCAAGTAACTCAGGAGTTTTAATTACATGATTTCTACACCACACTAGTTTCTTGAACACTGTACTCTTGGGTTTGCTGTGCTTTGGGAGGCCTTTTTTTAAGATATTTTTTTTTCTTGCCCTTAAACATATTGTAATTTGATGTTAGGAAGTTGCCATTTTATTGAGACTTTTTTCCTAGTACCTTTCTGAGACAAGGAACACTCCTCTGAAAAAAATTTATTTAGACATTCAAGCTGGGGCAGTAAGTGCTAAGTCAGTCAGGGGATTTAGTTCAGAATCATCTTTGGCAGTATAATAGGGTCTCTGTGTCAACCAGAAACAGTCTCTTGAAGTCAAATTTTTTCTCTGGGCACTTGTACCTAGAAGTTTGAAAGATTTTTTTTTCCCCCCACACCTGAACAGAAAATACTAGGGATTCTATCCACAACTGGCTTTGATCCTCAGAGAGTTATAACTGCTATGACAAGTGTTTACACGTCATGAAATTATGCTGCTGTCACACGATATTTTATTACTATTTTTCCTATGTGTCATGGCATCTCCTGGGATCCTCATACAGGAATAACTCCCCATTGCACTGACACCTACTTTGGACAACAAAACGGCTCTACTCTGAAGACTGTGCTTTTGAAAAAGAGGTAGTGGCACTGGGTCCAATAAAAAAGTGGAAAATCAAAGGTAAGAAGAATAGAAAGGATCTCCTAATTCCATTAACCATGAATTTCATTGCAAGAGGACTCTCTCTTTGGTGAATTAACATAAAAAATTATGTAAATGTATCAGCATATACTTCATTTGGTTCTGACAATATCAGTCATTAAATACACTGAAGTAGTTCTGTGGGAAAGTTAACTTGAGTTCAAGAAGTTTCCCACTCTTGTAGCAATAGGTAGACAATAAGTTCTTGAGACTGGATATCTGTAGGTAAGTTACCAGGCGACAGCACACGCACATTTAACCCTGTTCAACTTTTCCAATCCCATCCTGAATTCAGCTGCAATAAATAAAAACCTCTCTGTATTATTTTTTCCCAGCAATTTTACAAGATGGAAGTACAAGTACTAATAAAATATATGGTTTAATTAACTAAACTTATGCTGTAGTGTACATTAGAAGTGGATGATTTACAGAGTGTTATCCTCTTCAAGACAGAATAATGCAAACAGCATAATTAAAAGTTGATGAGAAGTGTATTTATTGAGCACACAGGAAGAACAGACACTCTAGATTTATGATACACAAAGTGTACCTTTCATTTGCAATATTAACATTTTAAAATCCAAGGCATCAGCATAATGCACCCAAACGGTTCTATGCAGCATCCATATAATTTAGCTCTGTTAATCCTCACATTGCCGGTGGTAAATTATGTGACCCGAACATATACTAGTGTAACATGATCTATTGCAGTATCATGATCACGTTCATTGAGATGTCTGTGGATGCCATATATCACATTTGCCTGTCTGTAAAGACATGTGAAATAGTTGAAGGGCCAATCATTTATTCGTGACATGAATTTCTGGGCTATTAGTCACAGACCCATCAATGCAAAAGAAGAAGCCACTGTTTAATTTTAATGAAAGTACTTTTAGAAAATTCCAGATAACATTCATGTGGACCAGGAACTATTGAGGTTTGGGTGCTTGATATATTAGTTTGAGAGTTCAGAGAGTGCACAGACTTTCTAGAAGATAAAAATGTATATTATTACCCTGGGAATTTTCAAATGTGTAAGCTAGGTAGAAACAATGTCACAAGACACTTCTTTTCTCTTCTGTCCTAATATTGATGATCTTTCGAGGTCCCTTCCAATCTCTAACATTCTGTGAACCCAATCCATTATTGTCCTATTTGGAAAAATCAATTTTTTTGGGGGTGCAGAGACAGATACTACGCACAAAAACATCAACACTACTGAATTCTTTAAAACGAGATATGCACAGGTATCATGTGCAAAATAATGCTTTTTGTCAATATCTTAATCATGAAGTAAAAGTGCTCCCAGCCAGTTGTAACATGTTTCATTGTGAAACAAACATTTGTCTTCCTTCTAAGTATATTGTATTTTCTTGTAAGTGTACTGTATTTTGAACAGTTTGATGCACAAAAAGGGGGCTTGAAGATCCATGTTAAAAAAAATAACAACTTTAACAGCTGTAAAACCAAACTTGGAGAGAGAGGGCAATTTGGGAAAAAAAAAAAAGGAGCTCTTTTATGTAGCACCTTCTTCACATATACATTATTGTCAGAAAATATTTTTTTGAAAAGATGACACTAGAGGAAAAATATCTTCTGGTCCTTTATAATTAGGAGTATAATACTTTCTGAAAACTGGGGTTTTTTCACTCCTCTCCCAACTCAAAATGTATTTCCTTTGGGCTCATTCTGTGAACTCAGCAGAGATGGCAAGCAGGTCTGCTTATAGAGACAAAAATGGTTAATTATTAGAAGGTTTTCCATATATAACATGATTTTCATGAGAAGACAACAGATGCTGCACCTGACTCTAATTAGAACTTTTCATTACACACATATACACTCACTAGGGCAAATCTACTGGGAAAAGGGATGGCTAGATTTAAAGGACCAGTTTTGTCTCTGCCATTAGCAATGCTCAGTAAAACCTAGGTCCCTAATTATGTGATGAGGAGTACATAACTGTGGATAGGTCCACTACCAAATCACAACTACCTCTATAGCTGTCACATTTATGCATGCAAGCTTGTTCACATATGCTCCAGCCTCTCACCCTAGTCCTGCTATGCGCATACCTACAGTTAAATGGTATTTTAAAGCTGTGTACTGATTTCAATAAAGGTGGGTAAGTAAGCACCACATGCCCCAAAACTATACTTACTATCCTTCCTTTCAACAGAAATATGAATGGCCAAAGACACACATCAGATTTTAGCTACAGACCACCATTTTTAAATTGATAGAGTCCCACTGTACAGTAGTTAGTAAATACTAATTACTAAGGATTTTTTTCCCCTTGTCTACCCACAGGTGGTTCGGGGCAATTTCCTTAAAAGTTTAAAAAGAAGGTCAGAGTGCTCATTTCTACATGATTATTTCAACCTGGATTCACTTAAGTTTTTCATTGGGAGGTGTGTGTGTGTAAATGCATAGGACTGACAACAGCTGGGTCAGAAAGAAAAACCTACCACAGATATCAGGCTAAGTACTTCCCAGCTAAGCAAACTGGGGTTCCCCTTTTACAGTATCTTCATTTCTTCATTATAGTTTGCAGCTAACAGAAAAAATAATTTACGGTTCTGGTACAGATTTGCTGTGAAACCTTGGGCAAACCAGTTCAACTCTTTGTATTTTAGTTTCTTAATTTGTGAAAAGTAGGTGATATCTATTAATTTCCTTTCACCACTTGAAGTGAATTAATATCCCAAAAAATCAGCGTGGATTTTAGGTTTTACTATTTAGATAGATATACATATACTTATTGTTGATAGTATATTAATTGAATTATTATTTTCATTCATAGTTAATTTCAGGCACAAAATAAAAAAAAAGGAAAGAGGTGTAAGCTATCTGAATTAAGCAAAAAGAAAATAATATAAACTCTCATTCACAACCTGTTTTATTACTCCCTTTCTGAGCTTATTCAGTCTTGGTTAAATTATTTCTATTCTGTTCAGAAAAATATGAGGATAGAGATGCTAAGGCTTATATTATCAATACTGTTACAAAATGTCGAGACTTGAAAACTGATTTGCCAGTCCTTTACTGGGAATGGTCAACACCAAACACCTAACATACATGAGCTAAGCTTACTTTTGCTTAATGGGTAATGCCTTCTCAAGGGCAAGTTGGGATGCAGCAAAGGACAGAATAAATTATGTTTAGCGGTGGTCCCTTTGGGATAATGCTGTTTTTTTCCTAAAGAGATCTGCAAAATACATGTATATTAATGCAGCAGTTAACTCTACATAATTTATCAGAATAATACATTTTCTCTTGGAAGTAGTGTTCACATATCCATTTTAGTGGGATAATCTGTTGACTTTTTTTCTGAGGTTGTGACATTTTTCACAAAACAGACATTTAATAAAACAAAAACTTTAGCCAAGGTTTAGGAATTTACTGTTACTCATTCTGCTTGGAGCTTGGCATAAAGAGGCTGGTTTATAGCATTTTTTAAACTTAATTTTCTTATGTTAGGGTTTCCAAATTGGTTTTAAATACCTGATACTTTGGCAACGACAGTCATGGGCTTTCCATACTTTCTCTTGTACTCCATAGCATATGAAGTCATAAGACTCAAGTAAGGGTTGATGCTGATGGAAGTAAACTGACTAACCTACTATGTTACAAATAGGCAATATGCTCCCTACGGCACCTGCTTCAAAACCAATTTCATTTCAGTTATACAAAGGTTCTTTCTAAAGTTGTATCTTTTCACATGAGTCATGATCAGGACTTGATGCAGTTTGCTTTCCTGCTGAGTGTAGCTGTAGCTGTATAGAATACTTTCTCATCTACAAAGAGTTTTACCTTTTCCATTGTTCCAGAAGCCATCTTCTAGTCTCTACTACTTATGTCCATCCTCGTTGATGAATAGACTGTCATTTAGTGACTGTTTTCCTTTGCTGCAACCTTTCCTGGCTTCCATCCATAAGCCGAGGTGGTAATGGTGTCTTTTAACATGTCTCAATGCCACAATGCAAAATTTTCAGACATCCAAAAACTGATCTACAAAAAAACCCCAAAACAAAACAGGTGGCCTATAGTATGTTGTAGCTGGAAAAAAAAGCAAAGAAACCAAACCAACATAACCACATTCACTGTTTTCTCCATGCATTACCACTTATTCAGATGAAACAAGATTAAAATGAGACATTTAAAATAATTCTAGCAAACAAGTCTGGTGATGACTGAATTTTTTTAAAAAATAAATGTGAAATCAGGCTACATTATTTATCTCATCTGTGTTGGTAAATAGAGTTTCTCTCAGGACTGAACAGATCACAGAATTATAGAATGGTTTGGGTTGGAAGGGATCTTAGAGATCACCTACTTCCAACCCCCCTGCCATGGGCAGGGACACCTTCCCCTAGACCAGGTTGCTCAAAGCCTCATCCAGCCTGGCCTTGAACACCTCCAAGGATGGGGCGTCCACAACGTCTCTGGGCAACCTGTCCCAGTGTCTCACCACTCTCACAGTAAAAAATTTCTTCCTTATATATAATCTAAATCTTCCCTCTTTCAGCTTAAAACCATTACCCCTTGTCCCATCACTACACTCCCTGATGAAGAGTCCCTCCCCATCCCTCCTGTAGGTCCCCTATTGGAAAGCTACCATAAGGTCTCCCTGGAGCCTTCTCTTCTCCAGGCTGAATAACCCCAACTCTCTCAGCCTCTCCTCATATGGGAGGTGCTCCAGCCCTCTAGTCATGCAACAAATACTGTAAATAGCAGCTTCTGCCATTCTCTCAGCTGTAGTTCAGTTACAGAACAAAAGCAGTAGAGACAAAACATTTTAAATGCCGATAGCAAGAGTTACCTCTGGCAATTGATATCTACTCGATTAGCAATATGTGACAGGAGAGTAGGTTTCCAGAAAGATACAGTAAATAGAACTAATTAATACATTTTTAAGGAAGATTTACTTACATCATGGTGTATGTATCGTTTTAGACTTCATTCTGAAAATAATATGCTATTATGAAGGTTTCTATCATAGGAGGCATGAACAAGAAAGTATAGGCAAAATTATAATGGAAATATACTTTGAGGCTGGGAAAGACAGCGATGGGAACAGCTACCTACTGCCAGTGGAGATCAAGGGGCAGCCAATCTGAAATGAAAGCTGGCGTGCAGAAGCAAGGTAGACAGTCCATGTTATCCTTGAGCAGGACAATAAAATAGTTCACCAGTTATCCAGATCAGGCTTAGATAGTTCCTTTGATACAGATACAATGTTTAGCAAACCATGTAACATATTGTAGGGGCCTGATATTGCAGTTCACCACTCAAAATGAAGATTATTTTACAGCATTATTGGCAAAAGGTCTGACACAGAATCACACCATATCTAAACTCTAACGGGAAATACAAACGAGAAGTTCTACTGACTCAGTTAAAAAGGCTTCTAGTTGCGATCATCTGACATGTTAAAAAGTATGAATTCCACCTGGTTGTCTCATATACCAAGACCATCATTCAGTCTTTCTAATTACACCATTAAAATAACTTGTACTTTCTATAGATTTTGGCTTTGATTATAGTTAGTTCTAGATATTGGTAGAGAGAGTTCACTCTTCCTTCTTTTGTTCACTTGTTAACAATTTCCACCAAAGTTCATATCACATTTCTTTAAACATCAGACTTCAGATGAGAATTGCCTGGTAGCTAAAGAGAGAGAAGAGACTTCAGAGTCTGCAAAGAACTCAACCGTACAATCTCTAATTGTCAAGGATCACTCTGAAGTGTTTGCATTTGTATGTACCTTTAGCTTACTCAGAGATCACTGAATTAAGAAATACATTTTAGTTTCAAAGATGCAACAGGCACAACAGAAATTAATTTGGACTTTCTGCATCAGGATTGCAACAAACATTATCAGTTTATTATTATTTTTTTGAGAAGGGAGCCTTCTGGAGGTCAGATGCAGGGATGAGGTTTATACAAACAATTAATTGTGGAGGGAAAGAACCCAAATTAATAGGAGCTGCATCCAAGACAGAATTTTACATATACACACAAAATACTTTTAGAGCAATATAGACTTGCTCATTTTTTTGTTTATAATGTCAGATGGTGACTTTATTAGTGAGTGGTGTTATCATGTTACTGTAATCCAATTGGGAATATTGTTGAAACACAATCATTGGAAGTAATATAGCTGGTGAACATTACATTTATTTTTACTTTGGTCAAAAGAGAGCAATACTCAAAAAGAACATTAGACTCAGGCACCTAAGATTTTTTTCTGACAAAGGCTGGCTGAGAGTCTGAACTTTGATACGAATCTGAACATCATGGCTTGCTCTTGTCTGCATTTCAGACTGAAGTCCTGTGAAGGCAAAGAATACCTTTCCTCTTTGAAAAGTTCAGACTTTGCTCTATGCTCATTTCTGACAAAAGTGAATCACAGATATGAACTCAAACCCCTAACTCTGTTTATGTTCTCCTCTTAGGAGTTCGATGTCACTCTTCCTCGCCTATTGAGTTCATTTTTTGTCATTCCACAAGACTAAAGTATAGTAACAAACTGTGCCTAGCCACAACTGTTTGTTCCATTCTTCCGATCAACCCATAACAGGTGCTGAGAATACCTCTGCTGTGATCCTGCAGAAAGCAATCATCAGTCTATGCTTCTGCTCCCTACATTTGTTCCCATCCCAGGCTCACAGCACACCCTTCTGTGAAATGACAAAACTGCTCAACAAGAGTCGAGTGTGGTTTTTGGCAGCAGCAACCTGATGTGACGCATGCTGTGTTTTCTTCTTGCATAAGGGGCACAAAGTGTGCTCAGGGTCTCCAATCTGACAATCCATCACAAATGCATCCCCAGGTAGAGAGCTGAACTCAACACAACACGAAATTTGAACCACTGATGCATCAGCACTTCTTATTATAAAAAAAAAGTTCAGAAGAAATAAAATAGTTTCTGAGCAAATTTGTGAAGTGCAAATGATTTAAACAACATGGCTAGAACAAACACTCCTTGTAACAAGCTCTATAACAAATTAATATTCAGATTTGTATTATCTAAAATTAGATTGACTAAGTATCCAAAACATATGTGAAATAGAACACTTCTGAATGAAGCTGAAACATTTGAAGGTATCACAGGGTAGGTGGTGTAGCTAAATGTGTTTTCAGTTCTTTCTACTTTATGGGCTTAATTTTTTTAAGGCTATTGTGTGGCTATGGTGACCTTAACCAATAGCAAAATAAGTGAAAGGAAAAACAGAAGAAAAGGAAATGAAAAGAGTACTGGGGAAGAAAAACAAACTGCTCCTCAACCCTGGTAAATTGCTGTAGGTCTGTCATCTTCCATTTACCACCAGACAGCCGCTGACAGTCAGACAGTGGGAGAGGAGGACAGGAAAAGATTTCATCCATTTCAAGGCTTGCCAAACAATCCTACCACCTTGTGTAACCAAGCACTTCTTACTCTAACTCCCTGTAGTTTGTGTACACTCAGCTTTTCACTTTCAAGTGTTTCCTTCACCAGTTGCTGCAAAGCCCCCTCCCAACCTGCTCCCAACTTTCAAGCCCAGGGAACTGCTGTGGGATGGAGGGATCATGTTTCC
The DNA here is from genome assembly GCA_011057875.1 of Pterocles orientalis. Lineage (NCBI taxonomy): Eukaryota > Metazoa > Chordata > Aves > Pterocliformes > Pteroclidae > Pterocles > Pterocles orientalis. The sequence goes on from WKFP01014812.1 coordinate 1,101,462, forward strand.
TTTTACTGTGGGTTTCTCCCTACAGGCTCATCCAGTTTAGCAGATGGTAGTACACCAGACCTTTTTCTTTCTTTTCTTTTCTTTTCTTTTCTTTTCTTTTCTTTTCTTTTCTTTTCTTTTCTTTTCTTTTCTTTTCTTTTCTTTTCTTTTCTTTTCTTTTCTTTTCTTTTCTTTTCTTTTCTTTTC
>WKFP01014812.1:1108045-1219299 GCA_011057875.1 Pterocles orientalis
GCAGTATGCCCTGTTCACCGATGGGTCTTGTCGTCTGGTAGGGAAACATCGGAAGTGGAAAGCTGCCGTGTGGAGTCCCACACGACGAGTTGCAGAAGCTGCTGAAGGGGAAGGCGAATCGAGTCAGTTCGCAGAGGTGAAAGCTATCCAGCTGGCTCTAGATATTGCTGAGCGAGAAAAGTGGCCAGTGCTCTACCTCTATACTGACTCTTGGATGGTGGCAAATGCTTTGTGGGGGTGGTTGCAGCAATGGAAGCAGAGTAACTGGCAGCGCAAAGGCAAACCCATCTGGGCTGCCTCATTGTGGCAAGACATTGCCGCCTGGGTAGAAAACTTGGTTGTAAAGGTACGTCATGTAGATGCCCACGTACCCAAGAGTCGAGCTACTGAAGAACATCGAAACAACCAACAGGTAGATCAAGCTGCTAAGATCAGAATATCTCAAGTGGACTTAGACTGGCAACAAAAAGGTGAAAAATTTCTGGCTCCAAAATCTGAAAGCTTTTGTTCCTTGAAAGCTTGGTTAAACCAGTTATGGCTCTATTGTCACAGTCTGAAACAATGTACAGGCACAGCAGACATTTCTGATTTTAAGTATGGTAAATGTCAGTGTTTATATTTTTGTTAGCTGGCCTAATTATCGTGTGTCCTCTAAAACTCTCTGTTGTAACTACCACTCACCATACTGACACCTACCGCTAAAAACAGAGCTGATCAGCTGCAGGATTTCTTTACTCCTAGACCCAGCCAACTAACTGCATGTGACACCAACAGATGTTTTTGGTTTTAAAACAGTGGGAACTTCATGAACTGTTTTCCCCAACCTCCCAGGAGTAAATGCCACCATAGTTGAAAAGTTGGAAACGTTTGTCAGGCTCTGAACAAAGCTGTGAATGAATGCTACAGTAATTTACTACTTCTACAGTCCATTTTAAAAAACGAAAAAAAAACAGTGGATGAGACTACAGAAAAAACCATCAGCAAAAGCAGTACTGTGGGGGGTTTTGCCAGTACAGGCTTTGTGTTATCTACATATGTATTACAGCATATGGAGAAACAGTTAAGGAGAATATCACTCTAGAGAGTGTTTGTAACTCAGTGTCTTTTGAAAGAGAATGCCAATTAACTTGCAGGGCTGTTCTGAATTGTGTTTGCAGCATAAAGGGAATAGCTTGGCTCGGATTCTGTAGCTGTAACTGTACAGGGAGAGGGGACAAAAAAAATCAATAAGTTCAGTGTAAGCAAGTCAGAACAACCTTTAAAATGATAAGACAAATCAATTTATTTCACAAGTGTCTTTATTTCCAAATGCCATTGTTTGGTGCTTTCTGTTGTCGTTGCCCATGACATTTGAGAAAACTTGGCTCTTAGTCATTTAGGTGCAGCAGAAATTATCATGTAACAGCCATGTGAAAAGATTATACATTCACCTCAGTGAAAATCTCCTGTAACAACCTTGTCTTATGGGGTAAAGAGTGTTTAGGAGGTGGGGGAACGGAAGAAAGACAAGTTTTAAATATGGACAGAAAAGCCCTACTTTATTGCTCTATACAATGAAAAGTAATTACAGAGAAAAATGAAAGCTGCTTCGTGCTGTTAGCAGGAAGAATAAGGGAATTCTGTTCCTTTTTAAAGCTTGGAGTCCATTTTGATATAATTGGTTCCAGAATTATTTATGACATTAATTGCTGCATTATCGACTGCCTGTCAGCTCTTCTGGCAGTTAGTCCATCTTTCTTACCACAGAAAGCCAGCTCAGCCCAAACTAGACTGACAAGCTAATTATACCCATCTTCCCCTTCAATGACAAATGCTGCTCATCGGAAACCTTTCTAGAAATAAGCTTTCATTCTTTCCCCTTTTCCTGAGCCAGACACAACCGATATCTCAAGGTACAGATCACAGCTGAAACTCTGCTCACAGGGCTATTAGCTCTGAACATCTCACTTGAGCCAAAAAACCTAAGCATCTTATGTTATCAAACTGTATGTCATTCCCTGATGCTAGTTTTCAGTGGATGTGCACTGGGCCATAGCTGTCACTCAAAGCTGTGGCAGACTGAGCAAACCTGACTGCATTAGCCGGGCCCTTAAGAGCTGAGGCTGGCCTCTGACAGCCACTCCAAGGCTCACAAGAAACACTTTGTATTTCCCTCACGTAAACTTCCAGGATCAATATTTTACAGCTTTTATTTCCCTTTATTCCACATATGGAGGGCAACATTGCTCAGAAAAAAATGTTCCTTTGGAGCAAGGAAACCAGGAGTACTGCTGTGAGGGGGGTACATCCTGGAAATGAGGGGAAATGCCAGAGGAAAAAGAAGAACCTGGTCAACATGACACTCTCACCTCCATCGGAGCAAGGGATGACGTTAAAGCAGCCTGGTGCCCTGGACACATAAACTGTTCAGGGCCCCTGCGTCATGCTGTAACGAGAGCTGGTGTAACCTCTTATGCACTACCTAAACCAAAGTCAGTTCTTTTCCATTTTTCAATATTATTTATATATATATATATATATAAAAATGTATCTATTATATACTTATTCAATGTTTTATTTGTAACCATAAGGGTTTTAAACATCTCTTAAAAAAAGAAACAAAACCAAAACCCCAGAGATTAGTATCTGGAACACCTCCACTGTGTCAAAATCTGTCAGTTTTTAACAGATTTGGTTCCCATTCACACAGAGGCCAGAGCAATATAAATGATGATGATCACAGCACCAACCTAGGTATGCACTCCTCAGTATTTATTAACTTGCTCTCTGGTTCAGTTCCTCATCTGTCAAAGAATTCAAAACGTATGTGGTGGCTGGTAAGAGCGCAGGAGTTGATGTCTCTTTTGGATGGAAACAACCATAGACACGCTATATACATATTAAGTACAACTGACACAGTGTTAATTTCAGCCCAGTTTTTACAGAACAGGGCTCAGCATTACAACTGGTACTAGCAGCCATAACTTCACAGGTAGTCTCCAAATGAAAAAAAAACAAATACTGAATTATACCCCTGCCTAGATAAAGTTCTTTCAGATCAGAGTCAAGGGATGCTGGTGGCAGTACAACACAAGACAGCTAATTTTACCAATACCTAAACCTGCTATCCAATGTACTCAATATGACAGCTATCAGCAACACTAAATTTACTGAAATTGTACTGCGAATTTCAACTAAATAAAATTGAAGTCAGTATTTCAGCAGGCCTATAGTCAAAAAATGGACATGGACATTGCAGCTGCTGTGGTAACTGCTCATTTCATTCAACAGCACAGTAAGAAGTTGCGTGGGCCTGCATAAATAGTAAGAATGTCAATTAAAATAACCACAGGGCTGCCTTGATTTACATCCCATCCTTTTATGTCCTCCTTTCAGAAAATGCAGTTCCTTGCTTGGACTCAATAGGCTCCTGGATTATTTATTTTTTTTCTGAACAGCAAGTTGCCAAGCAAAGTGGGGGTTGTAGTTGAGTAGAACTCTTGTGCATTTTACACTTTTTCTAGGTAAAGTCCACAGGAAAAGCAGCACATAATTTGAGTCTGAAGCTTTACAAAATGGCTACTTAAACCACTCCACACCTATAAATTGTGCAGTGCTCTAGGCCATCTTTCTTTAGACAGTATCTTTCATGACAACAAGACCATAAGGAGAGAACTGAGAACTCAATAAACAGATTAACTGTATGCTAAAATACTGTGGAGAAAGTAAGAGAGAAGTCATGTAAATCATCTGCTCAGTAGATGATGCAGAAAAGTTTGTCTCAGTGCTTTGGGTTTTTTTTCTATAACACATTACACACTATCATGAGCAGAAAGATACTGCATTTATGGAATTACCAAGATTTTGAAAAGATATGAAATGTGTCCCTAGTATTTTTATACAATTTTCAGAATCAGACTAGTTGTGACAACAAAGATGGATCTCTTCTAAAGTTATGACATGCAAACATGACAATTTCACTTTGGTTCACACCAGCATGTGCAATATATTATATTTCTGTATACCTTGTAAAGTAATTGTAGTTCTAGATCATGCTCGTATTAAACACAAATAAAACTATAGTAAAAACAAATGACTACTCATGTGCTTGAAGTAAAGTCTGTGAGATGTAAATTGTTCACAAATGCAGCAAGATTTCTTTTTTTTTTTTTCCCCTTAGTGCTTGGCATCCTAAAAGCATGTAAACCACAAGGAAGTGATTATGATAATATATTATAACTCTACAGGTTTTGTTATTGCTGACTAACCTTAGACTTTTTTTTTCTCCTATCATCTATCACCTATCATTTTCTTCTGCCATCTTACTGCTTATAACTCAGAGCAGCTGATCGAAAATTCTCTAGTTTTTTATGTTTCACAGGGGGCTTTATAAAGCTTATTCACATCAAGCATTAAACACCTTTGCAGAACACTAAATACTCCAAAAGAGAAAAATATGCTTTCCTGTAAAACTATCAGTAAATATATTAAGTAATACTCAGATAGCATGTCAGCATTTCTGCTCAATAGCATTATGAGGTGATAAGCTACTTCAAAAGCAGTAAGAATAATAGCCTACTGTATCTTCCTTTGTTGAGGTAAAATGAATAGCCTTATGCTTTAAAAGAGTACCTTCCGTCACAAAAACCAGTGTATGCTTTAAGGACTCATCGACAGCTGAAATAAAGTCACTAGGGCTTGTATATTGCTGACCTTGATAGCTTCTTAGTTTAAAACGTTTTAAAGGTACATGTACAACAGCATTGTCGAGGGAGGAAAAAAGAAAGCAAATGCCAGGAGATCCAAGAGAAGCAAGATGCATTTGGTTTTGACTTCTAATTAATCAAGATAACATCTCTTTCAGCCATTAGACAGTAAAATCAATAACCTAGGCAGTCTGACTGCCAGTTAGACTTATACAACAACACCTATTATTGGCAAAACTGTGATGTATTTAACCATTTCATCCTTTATTATATTAAAAAGGTAACCGACCTCTGTGAGAGAGTACAGAAAAAAGTCCAGCACCACAGTAAGTTGCTTACCCACTGATCAGCAAATTTCCCACTAGTGCCCCTCCAGATGCTCCTCACTGAAATCTTTTTGTAACTCTTACTTTCCCTTACTGGAATCACTGTTATAGAAATAAACCAAAACAAAGCATCCCAAACCTCAGCTGCATCACTACCAGATCTCAAGGGAAACCAGAAATTTGATACTTCTGGGTACCAGTGACACTCTGAGCTAAGTAGAAAATACTACAAATAATGCTGCTATAATAGTGCTGCAGAAAAAGAGATGGCAACTGACCAGAACAAGAGGCAGATCTCAGAAATCATTACAGTGGTTTCATTTGGCAGGCAAGTTAAATGGATTCTTTTACAGAAACTGCCTAATGGTGAGGCCCCGCAACCCCTTCCCCTGGTCAATAATCCCATTTCGTCCATGACATTCCTACAAAAGTGACAAATCCTGAAATCTTTTCTCATTAATTAGCTCATTTCCCAAACAATTTAATTGATTTTAGACTTTTTAATCAATGCAGACAAAATAAGCTTAATTCCCGAAAGAAGAAAAGATCCAGTCCATTTCATCTGGTTTTAGCAAGTCTTTCAAGCTTTGACCCATCTTAATTTACAAGGTTTAAAGGGGAAAGCTTTTCCCAAGACTGACATTTTGAAGGCCACAAAAACTTTAGAACTCTACTTTTTTCACTAGCCAGACAACCAGTGCTGGTATCAAGGGTCCTCAACAGACCAGTAAAACTTGTAACTCCACTCTGGACCTGCAGTTAAGGCTGCTCCATTAAGCTACAGAATCTGATTGACAGTGTTGTGACTTACTGCTGCATAGTACAAGATTATTTTCCTTTGTCTTCCTGAGCAAAGGCTGTTTTCCAACTGAATCTCTGTTGAACTAGATTTACCATTGGAAGTCTTGAATCAACAGGTTAAATACATAGCCATTAAAAAAATTTTTACTAGAAAGTACAAGTCTAGGAAATGGTGGAAATTATGGAGTTCTCAGCAAAAACTTTACACGGTTGTTTGTTTTCATTCCTTCCCACAGGTTGAGATTAAAAAGGTCTTGAGCCAGAAATGTTCCTAGAAAAGGCTAGGTCTGTGTAATCAGCATAGGATAAGTGAAGTGAAATATAGCTCAACACATTAAATGAAATTGTTTAGCATATGCATATTTAAAAAGGACAATACAAATGAACCAGTAATTATGATATTAAAGTGTTTTCATGCTATATTTGTCTTTTTTTTTATTCTTCGGAGTGATCAGATGTACAGTTAACTACACTTAATAATGATAATTATGACTTTGTTTTACAATGCAGCAAGTTAACACAATCAGGCATTTCATAATGCATAGGATGCTATGGAACTTATAGCAGAAGAGAAATATTTAAAATAAAAAGTGCTCTCTAGGGGTCTTTTGATTTATCTTCCTTTATTTTATAACACCAATCCATTGTACTGTGCAGAGTAATTCCCATTAAGGCAAATGGGAAATCCCTAGCTTACATAAATCCTATGGAATTATCCGGCAGAAAACTGAGTTTCTGTTGAAGAGAGAAATAATGAACTTGTATTGCTGTCAATTACGCAAACAAGTTCTGGAATGACACAAAAATGAATGAATGGCTTCCAATATGATAATTTGAACAAAGAGTCTCTCTCCTGCACTTAGTCTAGTTTCTTCGAAATGATAACTCATTTACAATAGAGGGAAAGAATAACCATGCCCTGTCTTCAACAGGAAGATGATGCACAACGAAGAAACAAATTTAGCAATGGGATTCCTGACACAATCTTAACTCTGCGCTGTGGAACACAGCTACTACCAAAGATCATTAAACACTCACACATGATTTATGAAGATTGCCAATTGTAGCCAGCAATATTACAAAAAAGGTTTTAAAAAATATTTTTCCACCTGCTATATCCTTTTATACTGTTCATCATTGTCATTACTGTGAAAGAATAAGGCAGTGCCCATGACTTTTCCCCTTGACACCTTTCTTCTTACTCGTTTAATTTTCTGTTGTTACTTTCTAATTTCACTGTGTGTAGGAACATAAAACATACAAAAGCTTTTGTGGGAGGAGGTAGATGTACAGGCACAACATTTCCACAATCCACGTGGCTTAACAGGAGGACTTTATGGTGTCACCAAAAAGAGCAAAGAATTTGCCATCTTTGCTTACACCACACTCTCGCACTCCAAGCATTTTTGTGCACCAGTCGCCATGACACAGAAGTGGTCTACAGCCTCAGCAGCACAAGTTCAAATGTTATTCTCTGCCAGTAATGGAACCACCTCGTACCACTGTAAATGGGGACAAAGTGATGTGGTTTGCCTCTCAAGATGCAACTTGACTTATCACAGAGCAGTACTGATTTACATTTATGCTGTTAGTCAGACCCAGCTGAAAGACAATGAAGGCTTATTTTCTCTGTGAGATGCCACTAAGAAAGATATATTACCTGGGTTTTGCTCTAGAATCCCTCCAGGCCTTGACTGCAGACCTTCCAGGAGGAGAATTTTGGAGGTAAGCCCAATATTCCACAAGAGATCCAATTTACAGGACAGACCTTCAAGCTAACCTGTCTTCACTTCACTGGCACTGCAGGGGTTGTCTGCCCTACCCAGGGAGTCTCTGTGAGCAAGCCAGCAGCTACCTGCTCTGTCCCTCAGCAAGAGTGGTGCTTGCTGCGACCTCCAAACTGACCTGTGAGCCTCATCATTCTCTGTTTAGACACAGGAAGAGGTTCACCAGGCAAAAGCAGCCCTGAGGAGAAGAACTCAGGGGTGCTGGCTGATGAGACACTTAACATCAGCTGGCAACATGTGCTTGCAGCCCAGAAAGCCAATGGTATCCTGGGCTGCATCAAACGATGCATGACCAGCAGGTCAAGGGAGGTGAGTCTCCCCCTCTCCTCTGCTCTCGTGAGACCCCATCTGCAGTACTGCATCCAGCTGTGGAGTCCTCAGCACAGGAAAGACATGGACCTGGTGGAGTGAGTCCAGAGGATAGCCACAAAAATTATCAGCAGGATGGAACACCTCTCCTATGAGGACAGACTGAGAGAGTTGGGATTGTTCAGCCTAGTGAGAAGGCTCCAGGAAGACCTTATTACAGCTTTCAGTACCTGAAGAGGGCCTACAGGAGAGATGGGGAAGCTCTCTTTATCAGGGAGCATTCAAGGCCAGGCTGGATGAGGCTTTGAACAACCTGGTCTAGGGGAAGGTGTCCCTGCCCATGGCAGGGGGGTTGGAACTACATGATCTTTAAGGCCCCTTCCAACCCTAACCATTCTATGATTCTATGATTGAAAGTTACCTTCCACCACCATAACGTCTGTATTGTTGTGGATGTCTTACAAGTCTGTTTTAACCCACAGAAAGAAGCATTGTTAAACCCATGCTTGATTTATCGCTCTGCCTAGGTAGCCAAAAGATTTAAGTAGAAACCAGTCCAATTGCCTGTAGGTACCACTGAATTTCTAATACAAGACATTTCTTTTTCTGACTTCAACTTGCCAGGGGATTTGCATTATCAGAGGCTGATTTTATTTGGAAAATGCTGAAATTGAATCCTTTGCATTCACCTCTCAGGTTGCTAAATGGAAAAGTGTCCCCTGTGTTAAACTGGAAGTTAAATGAGGAGCAGGCACTCATCCCCTGCAATCAATGACAAGCTAATGGGCTGCTGACTATAAATTCTCTGGAAACCTAGATGTGAAGCTCTTGATTCAAGTGATCTATGCTGCTGTCCTTGAGCCACTGCAGAAAATCAGTTTTATTTACAGAAACTTTTTGGGCCAGCATTAAAAGACGCCCTACTTGGAAGAAGATGCCAAGATAACTCAAAAAGAATGCTATCTTATGGTGCCTGCACCTCAACTTTACAAAGATATAATCAGAAATTAAGGTTGTAAAATATCCAGAAGTAGTACAATCAATAAATTATCAGCTCTTTGGTACAATAATCATCATTATTGGCTGGATCCTAAGCTAGTGCAAATAAATAACATGGGCCATGCATGTCAAGTTGTTTCATCAGCGGTTGAAGCCTTTTTGTCTTTATATGTTTTGATTATTAAGGAGTATCTTTGGCAAGTCAGTGCTATTTCTGAGTAAACTGTTCATGTATTTGGGTCACCCTTAGAGAAAGCTTGAAAGACTTATCCCTCTGACTTGGGGGAAAATTGAAGAAAAAAAGGGTGCTGACCTCCTGTCTGTCTACTTGGTGGCTGGTAAATGTTAGCACAGCTTGATAGTATCAATTAGACTGGGAAGCTTTATTTTAAGTTTTCAGAACTATCACTACTGCCCACGTCCATTTGTCTTTTTTATTCTCTAGATGTGCCATGACAAGGATTAAATGCGACACACACCAAACTTTGAATGTCCTGCAGCCAGTTCCAATGGCTGGGATGCTGTCATTTCGAGCTACATCAGGAACAGTGGCTCAATGGCTGCATCTGTGACACATGTCAGAAACTTTTAAATGTCTGCTCTTTTTTTCATCAGGATGCTTCTGTATCCTAGCTAGGGAAGAGATGACATTTTGTGTTTGGGTGGAACTTGTTGTGGCTCCCTCTTCCTGCCTCCTCTAACTGTCAGCCTGAGTTTTCCCTAAACATATCAAAATACAGACAAATAAGCCTTGTCATTTAGAAATATATTCAGTAGTAACCATGCTTGAAAACAATGTTTTAGGAGGAACTTGGGCACATTTTCTCATAGAATGATGCGCTACACAAAACACAGCGCTAGGCTATTTCTGACCTTTGTTATGTGCCGCCTTAGAAGATTGATGTGCACAACTCAGATACACATGAATTCCTTAACATTTCTGTTCTTTTTCCATTAAAGTGGAATAATTTGGCATACAAAATACACAGTGTATCAGAGTGGTTTTTTTCAAGGCTTGGAAGAATTAACATTTTGATAAGAATATGTAGTTTAAGGGTAGAAAGTGGATCCGCTAATGGACACTAAGGGGTCTCAGGGCGGGTCTCCAGGAGTTGAAAACACAGTTCAGAAGAAGACAGCAGTCTTGTATCATTAGCATTCATTTAAAATAAAGACATGTCATTTTTAAGATCAGATTTGGATTTCTTTGTCTTTCAAAATTAAAAAAAAAAAGAAAAGCCTAAAACTCTGGAGTCCTTGATTATGACATTTTCCCTTTGGGTTTAATTGATACAATAAATAGTCATTTTTCTTCCTTTTCCTTGGGCAGCTTGAGTTTTTCAGATTCTCCTAGAGTTATTTGTGACTGTGTCTGGGCAGTCAGACACGTTTCACACTATTAAACACTGTGTAATTTTACTCTGGGGCTCTTTTTGCCCATTTCAACTGGCCATGTTTCAGCTGGATTTGACTAGCAGTTGGACTTAAAAATTTCATCTTCTTAAAATAATTATTTGCCTCCTGGTTAAACTATTTATAAAAGACATAAGAAGAGAAATGCAATGATGGCATACAAGCTTTTATGTACATGCAAACAAGCAGTTAATTTTTTTTTAATATACCATATATGCCCATTTCTCTTCTAGTACCAGAGGGATTGAGGGGAAGCATTCTGCCTATTTACATCTGAATGTGGAGAAAACTGGGCTCAGATGGAAGATGTTAATTTAGCTGAGGGTAATCTGAGACACTGCAGAGGGTGTTGCCAAACCGTCAAGTAAAATGCAGCCACTCTCCCTCTGGATGAATGAGCATTCCAGTCCTTAGTGCTGTGCCCAGCCTTTGCTGGGTATCAAACACACCATGCATTCAATCCTGACATTCAGGGAACCCACTTTTTTTGTTTTGGTTTACCTTTGAGGTACTGCTTCACCATTTATTTCATTGATAGATGAAACACCATAATTCCAAAAAAAAAAAATTAATTCACTTCTGTTAAACTCCAGGTCTATTAAACTCCACGGTAGCTACCTTAAAAGTGAATGCTCCTGCAGTCACCTTTTTCTTTGCTGCACTAAAGGCTAAATAAAAAAAGTTAATACCAAACAAATCATAGAATCATGTAACAAGAACTATCACTACATACAGTCAAGAATTTACTTTAGCATTCCATATAATCAGGGAATCAGTGAGCGAATAGCAGAGAGAAAGGTGGGAAGGGTCAGAATATATTTATTACCCTCAATTACACAGCTATGGTTAGTTAAGTGTAAACAAGGTTCCCAAACCCTTTGTGCTGCTACTTTTCTTCTCTGTTGGGACGAGGAGAAATAGCCTACCAATAGGAGATGAGACCCCTCAGGTTGCAGAGAGAAGGGGGGCACTGGGGCGACTGATGAGAGGATCAGGAGCACAGGTCGTGTTCTCCTCAATCCCCACAGTGGCAGGGATGAATACTGAGAGGATCAGGAGAACACAGCTGATCAACACCTGGCTCAGAGGCTGGTGCCAGAGGTGCAATTTTGGGTTATTTTTTGATCATGGAGAGACTTATGTGGCACCAGGCCTGCTAGCGACAGATGGAGTTCACCTGTCTCACAGGGGGGTGAGGATTTTCGCTCGTAGACAGGGCTCATTGAGAGGGCTTTAAACTAGGTTCGAAGGGGGAAGGGGGAATTCCCAGGCCCATTCCAGACAAACCTAGGGGTGGCATGGTGAGGGTAGGAGCAGATTCAGCAGTTCAGCTCAAGTGCATCTACACTAATGCACGCAGTATGAGCAACAAGCAAGAGGAGCTGGAGGCCGTTGTGCAATAGAACAGCTGTGACCTAGTGGCCATCACAGAAACATGGTGGGACGAGTCTCATAGCTGGAGTGCCGCAATGGATGGCTATAAGCTCTTCAGGAGGGATAGGCAAGGAAGGAGAGGAGGTGGGGTGGCTCTATATGTTAGGGAGTGTATTGATTGTATAGAAATCAAGGATTGTGATGGTAAGTTGCTTACGGGTAAGAATGAGGGGAAGAGTTAACAAGGCTGATACCCTGCTGGGAGTGTATTATAGGCAACCCTCCCAGCAGGAGGAAGGAGATGGGGCATTCTGTAAGCAGCTGGCAGAAGTCTCGTGATCGCTCCCACTTGTTCTTGTGGGAGACTTCAACTTGCCAGACATCTCCTGGAAATACAACACAGCCAAAAGGAAACAGTCTAGGAGATTCTTGGTGTTTAAGATAACTTCCTGACACAGCTGGTAAGTGAGCCTACCAGGGGAGGTGCTTTTGCTTTCACAAGCAAAGAAGGACTGGTGGGAGATGTGGTGGTTGGAGGCTGTCTTGGGCTTAGTGACCATGAAATGAAAGAGTTCTTGATCCTTGGTGGAGTAAGGAGAGGTTCCAGTAAAACCACTAACATGGACTTCCAAAGGGCAGACTTCAAGCTCTTTAGGATGCTGGTTGGGAGAGTCCCTTGGGAGACTGTCCTGAAAGACAAGGGGGCCCAGGAAGGCTGGACATTCCTCAAGAGGGTGGTTTTAAAAACACAGGAACAGGCTGTCCCCATCTGTAGAAAGACAAAGTGGCAGAGAAGATGACCAGGCTGGCTAAACAAAGAGCTTTTCCTGGGACTCGGGGAAAAAAGGAGAGTCTACAATCGCTGGAAGAAGAGTCAGGCAACCCAAAAAGAGTACAGGGGTCTTGCAGAGTTAAAATTAGGAAGGCAAAAGCCCAACTGGAACTCAACCTGGCTTCAGTGGTAAAAGATAATAAAAAATGTTTTTACAAATACATTTACAACAAAAGGAGAGATTTTAGATTCTCTAATCTCCATCCCTTGTTGGATGCAGGAGGGAACATTATCACCAAGAATGAGGAGAAGGCTGAGGTGCTTAATGCCCACTTTGCCTCAGTCTTCAATAGTCAGACTACATAGCCTCAGGGTATTCAACTCCCTGAGCTGGCAGACAGGGACAAAGAGCAGAATAACCTTCCCACAATTCAGGAGGAAGCAGTTAATGACCTGCTATGCCACCTGGACACATACAACTCTATGGGGCCAGATGGGATCCACCCAAGAGTACTGAGGGAGCTGGCAGGGGAGCTTGCCAAGCCACTCTCCATCATTTATCAACAGTCTTGGCTAACAGGGGAGGTCCCAGAAGACTGGAGACTTGCCAATGTGACCCCCATCTACAAGAAGGGCCATAAGGAGGACCCCGGGAACTACAGGCCTGTCAGCCTGACCTCGGTACCGGGGAAGATTATGGAACGGCTCATCTTGAGTGTCCTTACACAGCATGTACAGGACAACCAGGGGATCAAGCCTAGCCAGCATGGGTTCATGAAAGGAAGGTCATGCTTGACCAATCTGATCTCCTTCCATGACCAGGTGACCCACCTAGTGGATGAGGGAAAGGCCGTGGATGTCATCTACTTGGACTTCAGCAAGGCCTTTGACACTGTGTTCCACAGCATTCTCCTAGAAAAGCTAGTGGCTCATGGCTTAGACAGGAACACCCTTTGCTGGATAAAAAACTGTCTGGATGGCTGAGCCCAGGGAGTCGTGGTGAACAGAGTTAAGTCCAGGTGGCGGCTGGTCACCAGTGGTGTTCCCCAAGGATTGGTTTTGGGGTCTGTCCTGTTTAACATCTTTATCAATGACCTGGATGAGGGGATTGAGTGCTCCCTCAGTAAGTTTGTAGATGACACCAAATTGAGCGGGTGTGTTGATCTCCTTGAGGGTAGGAAGGCTTTGCAGAGGGATCTGGACAGGCTGGACCGATGGGCTGAGGCCAGTTGTATGAGGTTCAATAAAGCCAAGTGCTGGGTCCTTCACTTTGGTCACAACAGCCCCCTGCGATGCTACAGGCTCAGGGAAGAGTGGCTGGAAAGCTGCCCAGCAGAAAGGGACCTAGGGGTGTTGGTTGACAGCCATCTGAACATGAGCCAGCAGTGTGCCCAGGTGGTCAAGAAGGCCAACGGCTCCTGACTGGAATCAGAAATAGTGTGGCCAGCAGGACTAGGGAAGTGATTGTGCCCCTATACTCAGCACTGGTGAAGCTGCACCTTGAATACTGTGTTCAGTTTTGGGCCCGTCACCACAAGAAGGACATTGAGGTGCTGGAGCAGGTCCAGAGAAGGGCAACGAAGCTGGTGAAGGATTGGGAGCACAGGTCTTATGAGGAGTGGCTGAGGGAGCTGGGGTTGTTTAGTCTAGAGAAGAGGAGGCTGAGAGGAGACCTTATCACTCTCTACAGCTACCTGAAAGGAGGTTGTTGTAAGATGGGTGCTGGCCTCTTCTCTAAAGTAACAATTGATAGGACAAGAGGAAATGGCCTCAAGTTGCACCAGGGGAGGTTTAGGCTAGATATTAGAAAAATTTTCTTCACTGAAGGAGTGATCAGGCATTGGAACAGGCTGCCCAGGGAAGTGGTGGAGTCACCATCCCTGGAGGTGTTCAAGAAAAGTGTAGATGTGGTTCTTAGGGACATGGTTTAGTGAGTTAGGTGGTGTTGGGTTGGACTTGATGATCTCTGAGGTCTTTTCCAATCTTACTGATTCTATGATTCTCATAAAAGGTGGCATTCTGCATTCTAGCCAAGAACTACTACAAATTATGCAAGCATGACACAGCCATTATTAAACAAGAAAACATAGCCACAGCCTTCTGTTGCACTTACAGATATGCTTTGGAACACATGAGCAGGAGAGATGCATGAAAATAACTTTCAGAAAATACAGCATACTGTGGCCTCAAATTCAAAGTGCTCCAAAAAGATACAACTGTTATGATTGCTCTTTATGTTGGCATGCCCTCAAGGATAAATTTTAACACTGGCATTAACAGTGACATTTATTTAGGGTTTAGGTTTACTAAAAACAGAAGAAAAATTATTTTAAATATACCATTTTGTACAAAATAAAAGAAGAGTGAGAACAGAATTATTTCAGTATGTTACAGCAACAGAGCTGGGAATGTTTGAGTTAAATTGCAGGTCTAGAACCTGATTTCAAAAATTTCAGGGAAGCTAGACATTGTTAGATACAATGTGAACTGCTAAGTTTCAAAACACAAATGGCGAATGTAGCAAAATCCCTTATAGACTAAAAATCCTTCATGTTTTGATTTAAGAAAAAATACAAACCAAATGCATCAGACCTCACTAAATTCTTAAATATAATTACTTCTGGAATAACTGAAATTTGCAAAATAATATTTCCATTCCGATCAGATAACAGAATGTTTCCACTGTGTAAAGCTCCGGAATTTATCAGCCATCATCTGCTTCAGATCAAATGAATCTGTGCTTCTTTCTTAGCATGGGTGATAGACATTCATTTTTTATTTTGCATATTTTGACTCCTTATATCAAAGACTCTGTTCTAATGTGTATTTAGATGCCCCATAAGAAAATACAAACCATTCCAGCATGAAGCTAAAATGTGTGCCTTCCTCTATACTGCCACTAAGTACTTCTTGGTGCAAAAGTAAATGTGCAAATGGAGCAAAACATTTATTCCTGGCTTTGCTAGTTTAAGGCAGATCTGTATTTTCTCCTTTTAAACTGGATGTGCATTCCTATGTTTTGTGATATTTCTTCCTACTGCCATTGATGTTGAAAGCTTTTCCCACTGACATGAATGGAAAGAGGATAAGACTCAGAATGTGCTTGTGATATAAACTGGTGATTAACGTTAACAGCTAGTAGGGGTTTTTTTACTCTTAAGCCTCATAAATACAGCAGAAAAAGCATTTATCTGAAAGGGGAAAATGAGGGCTTAGCTAGAGCTGTGCAAATCTTTCACAATGAAACCCAGAACTAGCCTGATTTGAGAGAGTTACTAGAGGTTTGACATTCAGGCCAGGCTTGCTAAACCCCCAGTGAACGTAGCTGATTTACAGTTTCAGATGAAAACCACATACAGCTCAGTAGTGGTTTTGGCTGAATGATGCTTTCAGCTTTTGCTCAAACTTGAAACTTATTGGGTGTGAACCCACAATAACCAAAACTTATAAAAAAGAAGGGAAAAAAAAAAGATTGGCGTGAGCACCACATGGACAGAAGCCACCCAAGACTCTCACAAGCCCAAGTGCAGCAAGCAGTAGCTGGGGGGAAGGTATGCTAGGCATTAGACATGTTGAGATCTTGCAGCTCCAACATCCTCTGAAGTAACGGTCAAAAAGAGTTGTGTAATCAGTGGGGCTCGTGCTAACCATATCAGGCACCAGTTGAGAACTGCAGTTTATCCAAATCGTTTTCCACTGCACTGACATTTCCATTGCCTTTTATAATATGTGCATTGTATAGTAGGTGGTGATTTGGTGGTTTGGGAAGTATCCAAGGAAGGAGACTCAAAGTATAGTGAATTTTCTTCCAAAATTGACGTTGAAATTTGGCTACCTGAAACACATTACAAGTCATGGTTAAATCAGTGGAGTATTAAAAAGGAAATGACTCTTGAGCAGAGGAGTTTTGCTTTTCCCCTCTCTTGCATTGCAATCCTCTGACCAGCCCTAAATTGACTACTAAGCTAAAGGAAATTAAAGAAAATATGAATAAAAAAATCTCAAGCTGGGCCAAATTCATCCCCAGTGCAGCTTAGCTCAAGTAGAGTTAAATTAATGGAGTTCCACCAGGGATAAATTTGGCTCATTGTCAAAAGGAAATGAAGCAACTGTGCCCTCATTTACAGCTATCAACTTAAACGGAAATTTCATTATATGGGAATTTCTGAAAACAATTCCTAGGTAAAAGAAAATTGCTAAGGTTGAACAGCACGTGTGTCTGAAAATTCCCTGAAGTCCACAACTGTCTGCTTACTCAGTGGATACAATGAATGCTAGATAATTGAGTGCACACATTGTTTCAAAAGTCTTATAAAATCAGAGAAGCCTATAAAATGAATAAGCAGATTGTCTTCAGAGATCTCCTCTTTCTTTTCCCTATATTGACTCTTAAATATTCAATTGCAAAAATAATGTTAATTTAAAAGTAGAAGGGAAATTACAGATAAAAATTAAGCCAGCAATATCAGCTTCAGTTACCTTGCTATTCTTTATTTGATTCCCCCATTCAAATGTAAAGGTAATGTAGAATTTTCTCAACTGCACTCTTCTGCCACTGATTTTCTCCAGAGTATGATCTGAAGAGATCCTGTGAAGCTCCTCTTTACTTCAAAATATAATACTGAATTAAAACTTAAGTTTAATACCAACATTCCAACCCTAGCCATTCTATGATTCTATGATTTCCAAACAGATTCCTTTTTATATATTTAATTATTAAAATTATAATACCATAAGGATTTATTTCTGTTCTAAGAGAATTTGTGGAGTTGTAAACGAGAGGTGAGATAATCTGTTAAAAAAACCTCCGTATTAAGATATAACTAGGTTTTAAAACCATTGACTTGACAGTTTTGCTTTTGAATTGGCAGCAAAAAATTCAATCAGAATGCAACACATTTTCAAATAATTTGAAACCTGTGCTGGGAGGATGTTTTGAACATATTTAGGAACTTGGTCTCACAGCCCAAACATTACATATAATGTGATAATGTAGAATATACTAAAGCCTACGAACACAACTAACCTAGAACTAAACATATTTTCCAAGATACTTTTCCCTTAAAACATTGAGATGATGATGATACTTTTTGAATGTGCCATGACCATGACTTAGCTTGTCCTTAAAAATATTTGCTCCTTGAAGGCTTGCGAAAATCCTGATCTGAAACCTTAATCTAATTGTCAGCAACTCTAAGGAAGGGTCAGCTTCAGGTTGACAGCACTACCAGAGGCAAGTCCATCAGAGTCACCTAACCTAAAAGGTAACTTTTAGAAAGATTCAGCGGCTGTAGTACCACATACAGAAAATATATTAATTCAATGAGCTTTGATGAAGTAGGAGTGCTGGTTATATCCTGCACATTCTCATTAAACAAACGCCAAATGTAATACTCTTAACACTTCTTAAGAACAGATTACAAATGACTGGAAGATGCCATTTTTTTTGGGCCTAGCACTCATATAATCCAAGATCTTGATAGGTTATTCAGATAATATTATAAGAAAAATGAGGATTAACTGTAGGTAAAACAACATTCTCTAAGCACCTGATGCTGCTAGAGTGGCATAAGGAAGTCAAAGGCAATTATCAGTTGTTCACAGTCACAGGCTAACTCCAAGAAGGCTCCAAACTGGAAGGCATAAGACACCTCAGTCCTTCAAGCCATTTAGACCTGTTTGTGTATAACAACACTCACCTGTCATATAGAGTTGTTAGCACATGCATGGTCCCACAGTAGCATCTTTAGATAGTTGTTTTCTCACAATCATATCTTGTTTGTTTTGTTTTATTCCCATTACCAGGTGCAGAAAGGAATGCAGAAAGCAGATTTTAACTAAATAGCAGAAAAAGACTAGCCAGTGAGATGTAATGGTTACCAGATGTACATATAAAAACACTGAAAAAGCAAACTATGCATTTCAATTGTTATACGACAAGCAGTGAAGCAGAAATTTCACTTTAAAAACAAAAGGGGAACACTCACTTATTTCATACCATCACTTGCAGAGCAATGACACGGTAATTGACACAGACAAGGACCCAGCAGAGATCTTCAGGAACAGAGGACAACGTTTAGCAAGCCATGCAAGACCCCTGACTTCGTATCACCTGATTCACTGTCAATATTCCCCAGAATGAACTTGCAAATGGATGCTTAGAAATCTAAGGGCCAAACATAAGCCTTAATATCAGTTACATGGTTACACCTCTGTAAAGCTGTATTTCATCTCTTGCTTTCACATATGCCAACCATTTAACAAAGCAGACAGATAGTTGTAGACTGAGTAAAGAGAACAAACTCTCCCAACTGGGCAAGCAGACACTCATGTGCCAACTATCACACCACATAAAGAAGAATTATGTGGTAAGACTGGGTTTGGTTCAGTATAAAATGGGCTGATTCAGAACCTCACCATAAAGGCTGCATCCAGAAAAGTTCTGCTGGGGGTAAACATTTCCCAACATATTCATATTGTTGGCAGGAATAAAATATATTAATACATACACTGGCAGCAAGAGAACCCTGTAATTTACAGAAAGAATTTTCAAAAGCACAGACAGGTTTGTTTCTTTCTTTTGACTTAAATGGGAGCAACGTAAGATCAACATACAGTGATTTTTTCACCGGCAAAGATGATATGAGAATTGAACATTCAGCAACCATGTAATGCTCTGCTCAAACAACCAAATATATTAAAAAGGGAGCTGCATACCAGCCTTCCAATATAGTAACTCTATCTCTCACGGATAACATTGATGTAAATGGGACTCAGGGTCTGAGTAAAGAAAATACTAGAAGAAGTATTGTGGGACTCAGTCCTAACAAAGGAGGAAAAAAAAGAGGTTTCAGTAGTAACATACTTTCAGCAATCCCATAAGTCATTTATGCATTCAACACATGCAATTGGACCCAGCTTGCTCCAAAGTTAGGTCTGCGTATCCATAAATGTAGGATTTTCACTGAAGGTCATTTATCTTTAAAATTTCACTTCAGTATTGTAGTTCGGACTTTTTTCTTATTTTTTAATTAAAAAGTTAAGAATTAACATTTCCAATACACAAAGTTAGGAATACACTAACAAAATACAGCTACTACAGGCGGTTCCCAGTAAACCATTCACCTCCTAGTCTTCATTTGTGAAGACATATGATGTCTGCCCAAAGCCAAAGTTCTGGTCATCACAAGACTGAATGTAAGACCGAAAACTCAATATTTGTTTAAAAAATTTTTAGTATTTTAAGATTACTTATTCAAGCACACCTTGGCTCTCAAACCTTGTTAACCATCAAGAAACAAAGCTGACAAAATTTTTTCTAATGACAGCACACAGGGGTTCCTTGGAAAGATACACATTTTATAATTACAGCTTTGTAGGCAAATCTTTTGTATTTTAATAGCCTAGTTTATCTTGAGAGGGGAAAAAAAAGTGCTATGTATGGAGAAGCACAAGAGAGAGAGTGGAATCTCTTCTTACATTAATTTACTGCAGCTTTCATCCTAAATGATACCCAGTTAAGAAATTCAGGTGCAGTTCCCAGTGAGGAAAGAACCAACTGGAGATAGCAGCCCCAGGATTGATTTTGCCATCTCTTAAAACAGAACTTCAGCAGAAGACATTTAAAAATAAAATGCACTGCATATTAAAAAGAATTAACATAAACAACAATAAACATCCAAGCTTTTTAAAAATAATATCCTAATACGTGTTAGTAACATAAATAATTATTCATAGATAATCTTTTTGGTTTTCCAAATCTGTGACATTTAGTGTGAAATCCCTCTGAGCAAACCTTAATTAGGGTTTTGCCATATTTAACTATAGGTGTATAATTCCACAAGTGAAAACAAAAACCAAAACGGAAAAGGCTTTGATCACATCTCATTCCAAAAATATTTTTGCCTCCAAAGCTTTGCGGGGAAGAAAACACTCTCCTGAAAATGATACAAATGGTTTTGACATTAGGAAAAGTAAACAAGCAAAATAAAGATGGAAAAATCATGCGGTCAGTTTGCAAGTGCTGTTTATTGTTTCAGGCAGGGTTAAAGCCTTTTCTAAAGACAAGAACATACATGCAACCAGACTGAAAGTGACATTAGGTTATTCTAAACACCCCTGTTCAGAACCCTGCTGCCTGTAATATGCCGTGGCCAAAATGTGTGGAGGCTTCAAAACAAACAATATGATAGGAACAAGCTAGGATTGCTGTTATTTTGGTAACTAAGAGAGACCACAAGTGCCCTAAATATTTCTATTGATATTTTTGATTGAAAAAGAGGCATGTAGTTTTCCTTCACCTAATATCTCCTAGGACTTCTGGTGTGAGTTGGCATTTCATCTGTAGCCATCTATGACATTAGCAGAGGTGTTACAAGTGGACAAAACGTACTTTCCAGACACCAATTTGTATGGCAAATTGCTCAAAGGTCAATTTGAACGACAGGTGGTGTGAACTGGATTGTTTTATGTTCATCACGGATTTTACGTATCTGTTAAAAATTTATTATACACTTTCAGAGTAAGTGAAGACTTCCATTTACTGAATAAGGCCTAAAATGTTCATCAGCAGCAAGCTTTCCTTTATTACTCTGTCAGTATCTCATTCTTTTTCATTGCAAAAACATGATTTCATGACTGGCTTTAAAACTCAGTTCACTCCCACCTGCAACACTAGCTGATAATAGCCCTCAAAAGTAGGCAACTTCTAAAAACTGACATTTTTTTCAACCAGGAAAGCAAATAAAGACCACCAAGTAATTTCAAGCAAGCCAAGAACAGCCAGACAGTGGTGGCTCTCAACTGGGACCAATACACATGGGTCTGGAACATCCCAGATATCAGAATTTTTGCATATTCCCTGGCCAATTCCATTGCATCTAGTAGCACTTAACACAATACATGCATGAAGTATTGGGATTCTTTTTCACAGCAACAAGTTCATAATTCTAAATATGTCCAACCTGTTTATTAGAAAAAGCAGGAAATATGCCATGCATTTTTCTTTTTTTCCACTGAAAATTTGACAATAGCCTTTCTTACATAGACATCAAAAGGGATTAATCAGAACTCGTCCCTACAACATATTAGTAAAGCTCCTAATTATGTTAATTCCACCAGTTACTTTTATTGACTTTTCTCCTCTCTGAATAATCACACCCATGGCAATTGCCCGTGGCAATTTTATTTTATATAACTCTTTTTAAGCCTTTTTTTCTTTCCAAATTTAAGCATTTAATTATAAATGTAATCTCTGTACAAGTTAAAAATAACTTGTGCAAAGAACCAGGAATAATACACACTTGTCAATATCACAACTGAGGGCTTCTTCCAAGTATATACAGATAAGCTGTGCAAATATTCTACAGCATTAAAAAATGATCGCTTTACAGAAGGTCAGAGTTAGTACAATGTTGACATGTAATTTAAGAATTACCAACTTCTGATGGTCTGCAAAATTGCTTAAATAATTTTCCTTTGCATATAAATAGACATACGAATTGATATTAGTTTGCACAGCTGAAATATTTTCAGGATATATTTTTTCCAAATTGAAAGAAATGATAATCCATCTAGGTTCATTTGGGGGTGAGGAGACACCAAACTAAAAAAAAACACTGTGAAAGGATTTTTGTATGCATGTATGAGAAGATAGAAACACAAGCACTTAATTCCCAGGGAAAAAAATAAGAACAGATAAGGGCTTTTTCATCTGAAATTATAGCCTCTCTCTTTTACAAACACTTTGATATCACCAGCCACTTTTGTTCAACAGGCAAGCTGGAGATAAACGCACTGCTTTTGCTCAGGCGCCGACCGATGGAGGATGCTCACTGAAGCCCCAGGTGTGACCCCTGCTCTTCTCTGAGCAGCAATTGGACCAGGCAATCCATCACAGTGTTCCTCCTGTCAGTCTGGGTGCTTGGCTGCAGCTGTCTGTCACACTGGTGGATGGGACCTGCTTAAAGGCAATCATGTCAATCTCTATGTGATTACTCAGACTAAGATAGAAGGATGATCTTGACAGGTTTGGCAAAGTCAGCAGAAGGCACTAGAGGACTTTAGTTACATGCTTAAAATTTAGATGCAATTTGTGCTGCTTATGTGGAGGGATTGGAGGGTTGAAGAAGCATGAAACAACTCTGTGTTTTATAGCTGGTCATCTCGGATGAATCTGTTGCCCTCAGAATGTTTCCCATAGTGAATGTAGTAGCATTTTCCCAAAATGCCTACAATAAAAAGGAAACGAGTTACAGTTAGGATTGCAGAGGCATAATATACAAATAAAACACATAACTAGGGAAATCTGAAGAAGGGAAAGGAACATTTTTCTCTTGTTGACCTGCAAAAGAAAGTCTGTGCATTTGAAAAATAGTATTAACATTTTAATCGGAAATTTTTAATCCACCAGGAAAACATATGTTTGAATACCTGCACAACCTCTCCTGTTAAACATAGTGTCTTCAAAAGGCACACTAGTGTCTTCAAAACTGGATTGACATCACACTGAAACATCATACACTGTATTTTAAACAACAGTACCTCTCTCTCACTTTTGAAAAACAGAAAGTATGCACTGAAGTCACATTTTGTACTCTCAGTAATCTCTCTAGTACATGTTTATGAGGTTATCCTGATGATTAAACAACAACAACAAAAAAGCAGCAAATAGTTACAGTTTAATGTGGATCTAGGAAAAACCTTTCAAACCTTCGCAAGGTCATCCTGCAAGGACGTAAAACCATCCCTGCTTTGCAGTGGCAGAGAACTGAAGTGACTGGCTGAAATCCACATGGGAAGTCATCAACAGACATGGGCTAGAACTCAAGACTTCCTAACAGTCCTCCAGACTCCAGCATATTCCCCAGACATAGAAATAAACTTTTATCATTTCCAAAGATGCAATTATAAATTATGCCAAATACTGGTACACAGAGGATGCTTTCAAAAATTAGGCAGAACACTGCTTTTGAGAGGCAAGGCACACTATTCTCAGTGAGTACAGGTGACAAGCTGCTTGACGAAGCCTTAACTGCTGTGGGCAAGTCATACATACCTGCAGATCTCACTGCCTCATTCAAAAGAATCCCCTCTGGTGGTACTAAGCGGTATGTGAAAGCGTAAGTTCACAGTCACATCCCACCTGTGAACATCCTCAAAGATGCTGAATTTTACTAGCAGAGTTGTTCTTTGTGCCCCCAAGCACTTATAGTCAAATTAAAGTCATCTCCCATGCACAAAAGGAAGGTGAGAGTCTCCTCTACCTTGGGAGTGTCTTAATGTTGCAACCACTGAAGTACCTACTTCACCCCCATAAGGGTAAACATAACATAGGCCAAGGGAGACAAACACTGCGTTACATAACGGGTAAAGATGGAGGAGGAGCAAATTCTCAATTCATTGCTGTTTTAAGCTTTCCAGGACTCACACAGGGAAAACTGTGCTCACCTGCAGTATGAATTAAGGATGCAGGCTTTTATACTCTGCATCTATTTTTCCAGTATAACGTGCCTCAGATAGGCAACTAAAACCTTGGAAGGCATGGACTGTGCGAGATTAATGTCAACCCATGCTCTTCTTCCCTTCTAAGACATCAGATAGTAACACTTTCCTATGGAAAAAAGAAAAATAAATGATAGGCCTGTCATTTGCTGTGAAAAACACATTCCTCTTCAGTATACCACAAATGGTGCAGTGCCTGATCCCTTTTTCCTCCTCCATGGAGCCTTCTTCAGTAATTTCAATTTCAATAATTTCAGTAGAGGAGCATTTTCCACATTCATTTCTAAACAAGTGTCTAATGAAAAGCAAGTTTTTTCCCCCTAAACAGATGAGATTCCAAGTCAAACTGCAGCAGGCATTAGGTTGGTAACAAGGCTATTTAGAGCTCTAAAGGTAAAGGATACGAACAGTTTATTAATGGCATTCTTCAGACTCCTTTTTTGCTGGCATTGATAAAAGTCTTGTTTGAGGTCTGCGGCATTTCTTAGGGATGGGAAGCAAGACTGTTTATAGAAATGCTGGTGAGAGAGTGTTGTTTGATGAATGCTGGAGACTGTAGCTAGGTGTCAGCGCTTAGAAAATGAGGCAAGGACATGAGGTATTAATATTGTCAATGATCTCTTGACAGGAAAACAGATACTGCATTCACCGTCAGATTTAAATAGACATCAAGTGCACTAATGACAAAAGGGCAGACTTCAAACAAAGGGGGCTGTATGGTGCTGCGCTGAGCCAGTCTCCGAGCTGGCAATAACCTGATCTGAAAAGACACTGTCAGGACTACAGACAGGCCTGGGATTGTGTGCAGTGACAGAAAACAGAGATGCTGACAGAGATACCGGTGCCATATTATGCCAAGTATATTCTAACACTGTCTCCAGCCCTAACTAAATCTGACATCATTTCCTATAGCTTATAGTATCCTCCACTGCTCTGGCAGAATATTTCTCCCCAGACATCATTACAAACTCCACTGTAGTTTTAAAGTTACTGGCAGGCCTGTGCTGTCGTGGAGGCTGGGTCTAGAGGCCTAAGGATAACCTCAGTCAATCTAAATTTGGAGTTTGCTGGAGAAGTGCTCTCATTTTCACTGATATCTCGGCTACTTGAGGTGATCTGAACGCTAAAGTGTGAGGAGCTGTCACCTTGAATAAAATCCTTAAAGTAAAGACGCTCAGTTCCCGGGATGTTCAGCAAAGATGTCGGACAGTCTGGCAGCGGGAAATGAAATCCAGCTGCTGCTGCTCGCCTGGGGATAAAGGTGCTTGGGCTAGTGACAGTTAAAGTCAGCTGAAATTTTTGAACTCTTGCAGCCTACAATTGTTTAAATTAAGGAAGTGTTGTCTCCGCTGAGATTCCCTACCCAGGCACACAGCTGTGATTCGATTGCCAGGCATATTACACACACCGCTCAGAGAGTCTTGATAAAAGCGTGGTTGAAAATGTTACCATGAGACTTTATTTATCATGAAGGTTATTTGTAAAACAATAATCTTGCTCATAAATTAAATGTGGTGACTGTTTGTTGTTTTGTTTCATTTTCCCTCTCCATTTCCCACCTCCCTTTGGCAAACCTCAGAAAACTCAGAGAACTGCAAAAGGCTTGTGTGCTGCAATGAGAATCTTGATGCTAAGATATGTCACACATGAATTTAGGAAACCTACTGCTTCTCTCCTGCCTATCTGTTTTGGTATTAATTCTTTGCAGTTCACAGGCAGGAGTGTGCTTGTGGTTTTGCACACAGACAAGGGGAGGAATAAGGCGGAAACGATACATCTGTGGCTGTTGTGGTACTTGTTAATTAAAATATCCAGCATTGGCCATAATAAGCTAAGTATACCCCCTATACATCAAAACAACACACAGCATCCTGAATGAGGTTTCTGCTCATGGTTCTTAAGAAATGACAACACAAGGTCTCTTGAGGGATCATCTTCCCTGAATGAGGCTTCTAATTTTTCTTAAGTAGCTGCTTCTACCATCACCACAAGCTGCTAAAACTATAATTATTAAAAAAAATGCATTGGGAAGAATAATTTTTAAATTCACTCTTTATCTTTTAAATGTTTTCCCCCTTCAGAATGGATGTTCTAATTATGCTGGATAAGTAATGACCTTGCAGTTGCTTGCACGTGTTGTGGTATAAGTCTTTCTTCACAAACACATTGTAATGTCAGCAACACCAGCTTTTCCTTAGCTGAGGGAAAACCCAATTATCCAAATAAATAAATAAATACATACATGCACACTAAAGCACATGAAAAATTGTTCAAGTCATGTTTGCTTCTTTTAAATTGGGCATGTGTTACAGAAAGCCATGGTGCAGTCAGACTTCCATACACTTTCCTAGAGGAAAAAAAAAAGTTTGTAGATCTTTGTGTGTTATATAGAAAACAGTAAAAGAAGTTGCAGCGGGATGTGCTAGACCTACAGATCATACAGCCTCAGCCACAGGTCAGAATTCAGCTCAGGCCAACAGTGACCCAAGGGAATTTGTTGTCTGGTAGCATCTCATTGCCTTTCTTGGTTTGCACTTTTTCCTGGTAAATAAATGTTCTACATCACAAAAAACCACCTCTCAGCCATCACAGCTGGGGCAGCTGTTAACAACACAGCCTTCTCCACTGGCATTCAGTTTTCTTTAAAAAGTAATTACTAAAACTAAGCAGTCAAGCCAAAACTTTTGCCATCCCCATCAAAATCTATTGCCGCCTCTGCACAAGATCCATCCCCCTCAGGCACCCATTTCAACATCAAATGTTTTTAATAAACCCCTCTGCAAGTGCAAACAGCACTTTGTCAAACACACTAGTATACAGCATACACCAGGGATTACATTTCAGTTTACGGTCCTCTGCCTGTCTTTCACATGGGCTAACCACAGGTCCTACTAACAGGTCCTACTAACAGACACAATATTCTAGCAGAATTACACTTTGCCTAACTTTAATTTGAGTACAGTACCTAAATCCTTCACTACTAATTTGTATTTGATCCATATTCATTTCTTTTTCCACAACCTGCTGTTCTATAGTTTTGCTATGGGCTATTAAACAGCTGCCATCTTCCACCAAGAAGCTGGGTGCATATCAGCGTGGTTATACTATCAATCTGTAAATTGTTTTGAGACCCTTCAGGATGAAATATCAATACCATTATCATTTTTTTCATAGGCACTTGGGCATTTTCTACAATTAATTAACAGAAGTTCCAAAATTCCTTTAAAAATTGATATAAACTTCCTTTAAAGGAAAAAAATTCCCTACCTACAACATTTAGAGGAGAATAAATACCTATTTACAAACAGTTTCAAGTCTACAATGTTACTGATTTAGGCAAAATACCTCCATCTTTTGAATTAATTTAAAACTCCTAAAAACTTTTTCATCTCAGGGGTAAGTAAAGCTTGTTTGTAACAAAAAATCCTTTTGTACAGGAGTTTAGTCATTTCTCATTTTACACTTATTTTCATGGAAATTTTAACAACTTTACCTAGTCATATAGTTGACAACATCTTATTTTCAATTCCACTTTGACTTCCTATGAGAAATTAAGTACTAGAGATTTTCAAGAAATTAGGACCCTAATCCTCTCACCTTCAGTAGCATGTAGGTTATTTTTTTTTCTGCTAAATCAGGAGAATCAAATGATATATAATCTAACAGTCATTTCAGGTTTTTTTTTAAAAACATCACTCCAATTGTACCTGAGCTATCAATTTTATATTCATCATTAAGAACAGTCAAACTGAATGCTGTAAAAAAGTACTAAAATATTTCCAATAAATAAATATTAAATAAAATATTTGCTTTGTAATCCTCAATAACTCTTAAAAAAAAATAAAGCCAAAAGCACAAATGCATTAGCCTGACATTCAGTCAAATCAGCTTGCGATTCAGGGAGCACCGATCCATGCAAAGATTCACAGCAGGCAAGGGTGGGGGCCTGGGATAGCGTGGGAGAAGAGGAGAGAGGAGAGATGCTAAATATCTAACAGTGATAGGGAAGAAATAGAAAGTTTACTTGGACCCAAGTAGTGCACTTTTAGTTCTACTTAGTCTTGTGGCTGTAACATCAGGGAGACACTTTACAAATGCAAATTGAAAAAAAAAGTAATTTTTTTTTCCTAAAAATGTTGAGTGTTTATCCAAGTCACTCAGTCTTCTAAGGTGCATCTGCTTGCAGACATTTATTTATTTATAGTTTGGCCTTCATAGTTGTTTATGTAGAAATACATTTTTTTTAAACAAGAACAATCGTTTGAGCAATTAGAAACAAGAAATCCTTTACTTTTGGAGATCTGTTAGAGCCAAAAGCAGAAAAGAACACTTCCTGAGTTGTGGTGTTGTTGGTCCATGTCCTGCAAAATGCACCAAATTAAAAAAAAATAAAATTATAAACTTATAGGACAAGAAAAGAAAGAATTATAGACAGACTTTTTGTATTTCATGTTGGTTTTTGGTGGAACAGAACAATCGTTGAATATGATCCAGCCTATGAATTCTCTGACAGGAATCTGAGAAGATCAGCTGGAAGATGAGAAAAGGTGTAAAGGATCAAATGGGTCACTAAGTCCTCCCAAAAGCAGCCAAGTACATTAACTCAGAGAGGTCCACTCAGACTTACACTCCGCCCCAGCAAACAAACCACCTCCAGTATGAGGAAACTCAAGGTCAAAAACTGCAACGTGACACAGGAAGAGAACGGAAGAGCTGCAGCTGTCCTTGCTAATGTGATGGGAGCTCTGACTACTACCATTAAAACTGTTTTTGCAGCTGCAGTTTCCAGAATGCTCCAAGTTTGAGTCAAGACACAGGATCTAGACTACTTAAATCAGAGCAGAGGGAGCAACAAAAAGAGGAGCATACATACAACTAATAAGAATGTGAATGCCTTGATCGTGCTACAGCTGAATGCTGTTGAAGGATTATCTTATAAAGACCTGAAATGTCATAGTAATAAACCAAACCCAAACAAAAATTATTCAAAATACTATCATAAAATACAAGTGTTCAAATGACAAATGCACAAATATTAACTTCCCTTATGTTATAAACTAATGAATTTATTTTTAAGAGAGCAGAAGCACTAAACGTAAGCAAAAATAACACATAGTACCTCCAAAACAATCTGTGCATAAAGGGATCAGGTTGTTCTCGAGAATGCTGAGGACAGAGTTCACTGTGGCTAAAGCAGAATTCCTACACTGTGGTCACAGTACTCACAGAGTGGTCCCCAAATACTCCCAAAGATGTCCACTCCCAGAATGTGATCCACTGCAGGTTTCTTGGAGAAGAAGGACACTCCTTCAGTAGCAAACTGCTGATCCTGACTCTCCCCTCCCTCTGTGGGTAACAACACTGAAGGAAGGTAACCTTCACTTTCAGGGAAGATGAATTACCTCTTTGCTCTGCTCCCTGTCCAGGGATGCCAAAAAGTGATAATATTTTCTTCTGGACACCCTACAGTATGGGGCACAAAGTAGTCTTTCAGACTGAAAAAAATTACCAAAAGGCACAAAATCAAATCTTATCCAGTCTACAGCAATGGTGTACACCTAAGCTAGAGTTGAGAGGAATCAGAGCAGGCAAACTAAGACACTGAATTACTGCAAGTATCCTGCAGAGACAAGTACTGTGACATGTCAAGTCTCACTGGCCTGTTTATAGGAAGGGGGGAAGAAAAAGGGGGGAGTATGTGGGGAAGTGTGTGTGGGGGCAGGGGAAGGAAAGCAGTCAACGGGCGGAGGATGTTGGAAAAATTTGCAATGAAGGTGATAGGAATACAAAGATGTGAAGTTTGCATCCCGGGCCAAGGGAGCTGCATAAATGTTCAGTGTAAACTAGCAGTCAAGCTGATGTGTGATAAAGTGCAGCCTGCTGTAAATACACATCAGGGCTCCCAATGCATCTGGGAATGAAACTTGTAATTTGGAAGGGGGGGGCGCAGAAAGAGGAAAGAAAAAATGCACTGCAAGCTTTTTCTCACATAATCTGTTACTGGAAAATTGAGAAGCTTGTCCAAGTCCGTGGGAATAAGCTGATGAGCTGATACTTAATAATAAACCATATTGTGTCATGGTGCGGAGTCATCTAGATCCATTCAGGCCACAAACTATATTACTTTATACAGCCCTGGCTGACATACATTTTAAGCCCTCTACACATTAAGAAGCCATTAGGCTGACAGATTAAAAGTTATCTTGGAGCTAATGTTTCCATTATGCGTATCCTGGCAGTGGAACAATCAACACACTGTTCCTCAGATGTCATACTTTGTTTAAAAAAAGGGTAGGGGGACAGAAGGGGGAAAGGAGGGTATCTCTCCCTCCTTGAATGACATTGACATGATCAGCTTTGATCTGGGTGTGTGCTGTCTACAGATTCTCTACTGTTGGCTAAAATAGGAGCATTTAGGGCATAATACTTTAAATCATTAACCAGTTCCATACTCCTTTGGGTATCATTGTTACAATTTAAGGTCCCACTCTTGGGATTTATTTGGAATCTTTCCATGCTTATTGTAACCATCATCAGAGAAATATGCTGGAGAGGGGAGTCCTTCTCTAGTGAAAATGAATCAAAAAGCAACAAACAAAAAAAACAAATGCTTTTGTCTCTTCAGTGCATCTTTACCATTTTTGGACTCTCAAATAACATCATGGATGGAATCAATGCTGACTTTACGATAAAATATTTTGTGCTGAATACATTGAAATTTTAAAGTAGATTTTTTTAAATTCTCAGAAATATAAATTGTATAGTCAGCTAGTCACTACAGTCAAAGGAACCAAAGTATCAGCATGCCAGATATTACAGGTGAACCAATGCTTAAATTCAGATACATTGAATACACTTGAGAGAGATGGAGGAAAAGAAGCATGGGTTCACAGTTCTTTTAGTCTTTTAAACACTTCTCATTCTTTCACATATGGTGTAAATAAAAGTAGTGGACTAAAGGCAGAACAAATTACTGTAAATATCCAATGCAAGCCACGTTACATCTGTTACATACCCTTCATCTCTAAACCAATGTCAAAAGAGCTTAATTGCTTTCTGTTAATGACCAAAAATACCCTTAGCTGGACTAGCAGTTTTAGTAACCAGGCAAAAAGTCTCTCCCTGAGAAAACAGACCTATCTCCCCGGCTTCCCTCCCTCCTGCCAAGCAGCTTCAAGCCGAGAACATCAGCACTAGAGGGCAGCATGCATTTGTCTAAAAAACAGACCACAACAGCGAACTACACATTCCGATATGACAATTAAAGCAATACTGTTTGTTAGTTTTGCAGATAGTTTCTTTTTCTGTCATGATCAAAGCCTATATTTATACAAACTCTGCTTTCAGCTTTTCACCCAGGAGCCTGACTTGTGGTGGGCTAATCTCAGTGAGCATCAATTTGTGTATACAGATGGCTACAAAAGGAGTCACTGGGTAGTGGTCTGAACAAAAGGCTTAAAATGTTGCATGGGGGGAGGTGACTGTCCATCTACACTACTGGGTCCCAGTGCAGCTGGGGTGGCACTTGTTACTATCACAATATAAATTCCAGTACTGTTTTGAACAACCTTTCTATTACTTTTGACAATGCAACAGTATGACCGCTGAGGTGACATTAAGAGACACTTTTAATATATTCAGAATGGTGGAGGAAAAGAAGATTGTAAAATCCCATCCCTGCCATATATTAAAATTCAGCTGTTCAGTGTCTACTCAACATACTAATTTAGAAGATTTTCAGATAATTTGGCTAGCATATGCAAAAATGGCATTTCTGTAGGCTGTTTTATATTTTTGGGCTGCATTCTCCTAATAATGCTTACATTAATCAGGAATGGAGTTAAACCATAAAGAATGACAGGGTCATTAAGAAAATAGAAAGTGAGTATAATTATATTGTACTTCACAAACTTTAACCATGAACAGATTGCCTTAGCAGTAAAATGTGAGGGGAAAAAAAGAGGGAAGTAAGCGCTTTTAGTAACTGTGATAGAATTAAATAAATGCACCATGATTTATGGGGCAGAAAGCAAACTTTTGGAATAATTGTTCGGAAAGTCTGCAAGCATTCCAATAAAATTACAAATTCTTATGTGAAAAAAATTTGAGCAGCAGGGCCCTTCTGGAGAGTTTAGACATAAATTTGGCTCATCTCGTGAGTAAAACTTGCTTTTGGATCTCGAATGTTTTACTGCTGGAAGAGTTCACATTAAGGGAAAAAAAAAGAAAAAAGCCATACAAAATTCAGTCTGGCTCAACTGGTTTGAAATTTCTCAGGAGAGTCATTTGAAATAAAGACGAGTTGCTTTTTATTTTTAAAGTTGGGAAAGAAAGTCTCTCAAATAAAATTAAAGAGTATAATGAAATAGTGCTGCTGTCACATTATGATACAGTTAAGAGAACTTTCTTTGCATGCCATTACTTGCTCCTTTCCATAAGCCCTTCCTCAGAAACAACGGAAAAATTTAACTGTTAATTATAAGATTGCCATGATTCTTCCTAAAACAAAATCAAGTGTTTTTTGAGAACCTGATACTACAAGGCCTTGTATTCCCTTAATTTCCAGTAGGAAGTTGAGGGGATTTGGCACTTTGCAAGACACATCCAGAACCCCCACAACTGGTGAACTCCTTTCTCCCTTCTATAGCTGTTGCTATATAGCACCAAATGAAATCAGAAACGCATCTGGATCCAAACATCTGAAGTGTTCAGCAAATATCTAGTTCTCTGGACTAAGTCTGGGCTTGCCTCTAAGCAGAAGTTTGTTCTATGCTATATCACTATCACATATAACACCGTCTGCTATTGATAAATACTTACTGGCCATAGCCTGGTTCCCAAACACTGACTGCCTCTAGTACTGCATGCCAAAGCATTGTCATTGTTTCCTGTCCTAAACTCTTCTCCCTCTTCCTCAGCCTCCCCTTAAAAACATGCTAATGAAAGGGAGGCTGAAGGTTGAATCACAGTGGACAGCAGAACATAGCTTACAAATGCACTTTTAGCCTCTATGGAAGCTTTTGCTAAAGATAAAAGATAGGGGGCTAAGAAGCAGCTCAAGAGAGGCACATTAAAACCTCTCCATTAGGCTCAGAGTCATTAAAGTTTAGTCAAAGCACCAAAGACTTTCTAACAAGTATTACACTTAGTAAACACTTTCCACTTGAGCGCAGATATTGGTGAGAGCTTTTGGAGTGTGTCAGTTAATCAGTATTCACCTGCTTCGACAGCTTGAAATATTACTTACTTATTTGGCTGGTTCAAATTTGTCAGACTTGACTATGTTGTAAGTTAACATGTTCCCATATTAAAAAGGAGCCAACTGGCAAATATACACATTCGACCTAATAAAACACATCTGGCCAGACAATCAAGCAACACTGATCCCTGTATCACTCACAAGCACAAGTTAACAGCAAATGTCTTTGAGACTACCAAGCTAAACAGGAAGCAATAACCTGCTACCTACTACTTTACCAAATATCCTTTAAATGGTTAACTGAAGGATAAAACATCCACCACATTCTGTTTCTGAGACATTCAATTGCTTGGTTAAAGCTGCATAAATATTTTAGATATCTTGGGTCATTTGCTGATACAAATGGAAGACATCCTTAAGAGAGAAGCTGTCCCTCTATCCAGAGAATGTTTTTTGGCCAAGGAAACCCCATCCACCCCAGGAAGGCTGTTCAGACAATGGCTCTTAGAAGTAATACTCTTCACATTTGTTCTCAGAGTGGGTGCCATTAAAACCAAAAGTCCTCTGAAGGTAGCAGGCAGTCCAGGATTAGCCCATCACATGAATTCACAGTGGGAAAGCTAGTCACATACAGTCACTGTTCGGTTAAACATCTCAAACAGCAGGGTACATGGCTGCTGCTTCTAAGCCTGGGGCAGCACTGACCAGTCTCTATCCTGAAGGAGTAAGTACTGGGCACACTCACTTCCACAGCATCCTTTGTGCTCTCTGACAGAAGCAATGCACAGCACAACTTCCCTGCTGAAGACCTCAAAGAATAACAAAAAAATTTTACAAGAAAGATCTTTTCAGGGATAAGGAAAGCTTAGCCACTTATGTGCACATAGTGAACCCTCTGGTCCTTTCAGAGAGGCTCCTGGGAAGCAGCTATAAGCTACTGAAGTATTTCAGTCTTTGGGCAAAAGAAGCTTGACACCCCTGTTGGCACCTCTGCCGAGAACAGAAGCTGGCCTTACTCAGAAAACATCAAACGTGACTTTCTGCTAGCTGTGGCAAAGCTAAATACTGAAGGCAGGGGGAGGAGAAGTCATAGAGGAAGCAGCAGTTAAAGGGGTAAAGTGAGTGTTACAATCCCCAAATTGCAGTTGGACTGAATGTTTTCAGACAATTTGCCTGTCTAAAGCAAGACAGTATAATTTTTCTTTCTTCTAGGAGAGGGTTAAGAATAACCTGAAGCTTGGAAAATGGCTGCTGTTGATACTAGTGAGGCCTTCTCTTTAAAAAGATCCTTCAGGAAAAAACAAATTAATCAACAGCCAGCTGAAGTGGGTTTAATGATTGCATTCTGCATACAATCAGCTTTTCCCTTTTCAAGGGACATCAATATGTCAAGGGAAGACATATCTGAAGGATATAGCTCTTAACATCAAGGTTATCTATTCTCCACAAGGCTCCCACTCCTTACTGGGCTGATACTTTACACTGCCTGTGTCTAACATTTTCATCAACTCTGCAATCAATCAAGGTAATAATGTTGTGCAAAAAATCAATTAACAACGCAATTAAACTTTCCTTATTATCTCAAAGGGCTGAAATAATACCTAAAGGGAAGATAGACTCACTGAATGCAGACATCCATAACCCAATGTGAAAGTGAATTATGAGGTTAGACAGATGCAGGCATGTACTGGCGCTGTT
This sequence comes from Pterocles orientalis, assembly GCA_011057875.1. NCBI lineage: Eukaryota > Metazoa > Chordata > Aves > Pterocliformes > Pteroclidae > Pterocles > Pterocles orientalis. Next base: position 1,142,911 of record WKFP01014812.1, read on the forward strand.
ATTTTCAAAGGGATATATCTCATCCAGGCAGCGTATCAGTCACCACCAATCCCATATCCTAAAATTCCAAATTACTTTTAAGAAATATACGATGTGCAATATCCATTTCATATTCTCTTCTGGAGATAAACCCCCCAAAATCTGAACAGGAGTATTATTCAAAGACAAAATGATCTTTCAGAGAGAACATAAAATATAAAAGCTATAATAACATTTACATCTGTATACCACCCATGTCTGTAAATGCAGCTCATCAATTATACAGAATCTGTAGTGAATAAGGAACAGAAGAAGCAGCACAGCATTTAAAGCCCAAAGGCTCAAATTTGCAAATACCTGCATCTTCTTTGAAGGAAGAGCCCCAATATAAACACATGCAGCAACAACTGCAAGGACTTAAGTATCACTCACTGAAAATAAGACAGAGTGCCTATATTATTTTGTAATTACATTCAACCCTCATGGAAACACTATTCCCAAGAGCTGAGAGATTTAAAGTGCATTGAAATCAGACAATTAACCCCTTGCTGTTGGGAGGATTTGGGTTTTAACATAAAGACATTAAGGATCAGAGGCACTCAGCACACCAACACAATGGAGTTAATACAGTTAGGCACTCAGGTGCAATAGTCTTGTGTCAGAGATGCATGGATTAGGATTGGGGGGAGGGAGAAGAAAAGACTAGAGAAAGAATACATCTAAAATTAACTACTAGACGAATTATCTTACTAGTCCCCAGGGACAAACAAAAAAACCTCATTGTTATACAATGAAAATGACCACAACCAAGCTAGGTGTTTTGTGGCTTTTTTTGACAGCTATCATTTTCTGTCACACAACTTGAGCATTCCCCCTCAGCCCCCCTTACTAATTTCCCATAACACACACACAGCCTTCAGCTTGCATTGTTTTGATTTGACATAGGCAAAAAGATAATGAGAATAGAAAACATTTAAGTGAAACCTATTTCAGAGTGACAAGCTAGGATCACATCCTTTAATAAGCTCCAGAAAATCTGGAAGCGGAAAAGGCTTCCCTTAAACACTGCACTTTGAATTCCTCTATTAAATGTCTGTCTGTGTGACTGTGTTAGTAGAGGTGTTCTACAAAGCAGTTCTCCCAGCAGGGTTTGCTTAAGCACATAACAGCTGCAGTTTAGAAATGGTCTATTCTTACAATTAGCTCATGTACTGCAAGTGGTGTGTTTGGACCAAGAAGATCTTTTTTTGTTGATAATTCTCCCTGGTTTTGTCTTTGTCTCGCAGTTCCTGCTCTTCCCCCCGCTGCTCCCCATGCTGTGGAGTCAGTCGTGGGTGAGACACAAAAAAGAGAATTCAAAATCAAATTTTTGACAATTTTTGAAATGTTACACATTTCCTGCATGGATTTGGGGCATTAATATTATTCCAAGATTAGAAAATTCAGCCATTACTATCTTAACCTTTAGGAACACAATTAATATGTTTTCATTTTCAATGACTTCATTGTGTGTCTATCAACAGGAACCATTCCTGCTGTGTATTTGATTCCACTGACGATGGGGTGTGTTGGATTTTAAATGACGTGCTAGCACTTCTGTTACCTATATACTCTAGTTTATATGTTATTCATGACTTGCATTTTGGAGTCATGGAAGATACACAGATGTAAATGTTATTAAAGCTTTTGTGTTTTAGATTCATTGTGAAAGACTTTTTTGTTTTCAGACAATTCCTTTAACCATCACAAACAACCATCAATACACAACATTGTCTTGAGACTTTTTTCTTTCTTGTTAAGCTTTCTGATGAAGAATTTTTTTTTCTTCCCTAATGTTCTCTCTTCATCAAAATAAAATACAGGATAAACTGACAGACAGCAGAGTTACACCTGCAGGATAATGTACTAGAAGACCCCTTTTTTTGTTGCTCATTATATAAAATAAGAACCAAAAGTTACTTCATTTTTTAATAGCTGTCAGGGCTGTGGGTCCCAGTTCAAGAAGGCTGCGACTGCCATAACTCTCAAACTGTTTTCACAATGTAACATCACATTCATATTCCTGAGGAATTAAAAATGACCATGGTAAGAAAAAGGTACTTTGCCAAATCATGGTTCTGTATCTTCTTTTTCACTTAGATTAAAATTGTTTTAGATTAATAGTTTTGTATCACTATTTAAAGATTTTGACTGTATGACTGACATACCATGTATCTTTGGTGTAGTGCTACTACGTAGGAAAAAACCGAAACATACTTAAATGCACAGTACCTATCCAGCCAGCAGTCAGAGGCAATTTTTTTGACAGACAGATGAAACATCATCGAGTTTTTTCATTGTCACTTATTAAGGCAAAGGGTGAGCAGGCAGATTTGTGTGTCTGGGCTGGTGAATCTTCAGGACAGTTGTGTGAGGCTGCTGTACTTAAGTACATATATACACTCACATAACTTTGAACTGAAAGAAACGTGCTCTCAAAAAGCCAGGTTTAATCACTAATAATTCTGTCATTCAACAATATTTTTTCATACATCCTTACATACTTTCTCTCAATGAAGTTGAACCTTACTTCAAATGTGAATTCTTGGAGTTCTCACATTTTCTGCTTTTTGCTTTAAAAGAAATATTTTACAGCAGATTTTTTAATTATTTCTGTATTGCATCCATCAAGACTATAATACCTAGCAGTAGCCTCTCTACGTAATACCAAATATTCAGAAGCCACAGTAAAAGGGATTTCTTTGTCTGAAATTCAAACTTCTTATTGTAAAAATCTAACTTGGAGTAATTTAGTCAAATGGTGTAATGGATTGACCAAGAAAATAACTTATTATGTCTTCTACTGTGGGAGCAGTGTGCTGGATAGCAGCAGGTTACACTCCCCAAAGTACCACTTCATAGAGGACTTCATATTTTGTTGTGAATAGTTACTGAAAAGAGAGTTTTCCATCTGACAGAGAGAATCAATCTAACGGCACCCACTCTTTACCTCCAATTTTCTACTAGCCCCACCTCTGTCTGGTGCAATCTTGTTAATGTTTTGCTGTAGACACCTGCTGTTTTACTTTACATGCCACTAAAGCGTACTGCTTTTGAACAGTTTTGGAAAACTGCTTTTGAGCTGTATGAAACAGAAGACAATTTTTGAAACTGAACCAAGCTCTTAACTTAATTCAGCAGGACACTGCAACCCTGCTTCTAAGTCTTTAATTCTTCATTACGACAAAAATAAGTCTCCAACCTTCCCCATCACCACTGACATCGAAGTCAGCTCAGAGCTACTTAACATTTCTTATGGCCATTGAAAAGTACGTCATGGCTCGGTTGCCTTGTATTGCATTGCAGGAAAATCCTAGACACAGTGCAGCGTGGCCACACAACAGAAGGAGAAACCCACTCCCTGCTGTAGGGTGTAACATCAGGAGAAAGTACCATGTCTGGAACCATCATCAGATTAGACCACACTGGGTCCTTGAGACTAGGAAGCCACTGTGTTTGGGACAAGTGACACAGGGTCAGCAGAAGAGGGGGGGAAAAGGCTATTTTTGCATTATTTCAATCTTGTGCTGCACTATATGTTCTTCAGCCTTCACAGACTGTCTGGCCAATGTACTCTTTTAATTCTTTGACTTTCATGTTGCAAACATATATTTATTAATGAGCTTGCTCAAAAATGCAAATAATTCATCATCCAGGAGCAGACAAGACTAACATTTTCAGACATTTCTTCAAAAATTATTTTGTTATGAGGGACACTATCAACCTACAACATAACTTAGCCAAATCAGGCTTTATTCACAGTACTAATAGCCACCTTATCTGAAGTAGAACCTTGATGCCACATAACAAGGAGATGTTGAGATAGCTATTGCTGTTAGAAAAAATTGCCTGCCTGCCAAACAGAAGTTAGATATGTTGGGTGCCTCTGTAGTAATACAAGATTTATGCCACTCCCCCAATGCACTTGTCTGCCTTGAACAGTGTTTGGTAAAGCCAACACAATACACTTGGAGATCATCTAGTAGGAGGTCAGGCATCAAACCTCTAGCAGATGACTCACTGCACTGTTATTAAGAACAATTATTTAACTGAATGGAACACTTTAAAGAGATTATGAAGTTAAGAGAGAACTAGTTCAACCAACCAACAAAGACGCAGTGACCCAAAGGCTTAAGACCATCCTCCCTTTCTGAAGTGGTTCCACAGTATACATTACCAGAAGCTTCATGAGACCACTCTAGACCATCAAGGATCCATTCAGGTAAGACCAGTGAACAAATGGGGTACTAAAACAGACTACAGAAAGATGGTAAAACATGATCTTCCTTTTTCTTCCATTTATTATTTTTTTGTTTAACATGGAAGAAGTTTGTCTTCTTATAAGACCAAATTATATGACAGCAACATTTTTCTTTATCTAAAGACAGTAAATTCACGGGGTCTTTTACACAGCCAAGCAACTGTGCAGGCCTGATGAATCTGGAAGTCCTGTGTAGCCGCCTTCCCCATTTATAGCAATGATAGGTAAGTCCTGGACACACATGGCTCTAAAATTTATTGACTTCAAGTGCAATTAATATCCAAGCCTCTGGGAAGCTTATATAAAGCTATTACTCTGTTCAAAGGAGAAAAAAAGGACCAGCAAATGGTTATTCTGAAAGTTATTTTTCTGCTTTTCTTTGTCACAAAAAGGAAAGGGGGAAGGGGGAACAACTGCTACATAATTATAAATCTTCTGAAATTGTAACTCAGGAAAAGACTTTTCAAATAAAATGTTTCCCAGAAAAGAATATTTGGCAGCAGTTGGCTCTTGTTTTCCCTAATAACCATTAAAAGTCTGCCCTAGTAAACCATTTTACTGCAACGTTTGAAATGGTAGAGTTTACATTTTATTTAATGAATAGTTGCAGAGCATTAAAGCAACATCTCGTCGGCAAAACAGCTCCTTATCCTCGCTTTGTCTCAATTGTTTTTTTTACATTTCATTTTCAGTGACATGTCAGCCGTCTCTCACCAACCTCAAAGGAAAGTTGAATGTGGGGCTTACAAAGTTAAGCTGACATTTGCTCTCTTCCAATAAAAAATATTTAGTCCATTAAACATAAATACCTGTCATTATGATACATGGACTGGGTACAAGCCTCCCGTTTCCCTCTGATGTTTATTACATCCAAACAACTGCAGTGCCTGCATGTTTTCAACTTTAGTGTATTGATTAAACTTTTAAATGGCTGCCATATAACCCAGGGACATCAGGAAGATTAATTTGCGTCAATGTTCATCTGTAATTCATTAGCCATTTATTCTTTACAACCACATGGGCTATCAAGAAAATGCAGGCCATTTTTCACTCTGCACAGGCTTGGGAACAGATCCTGAAATTTGTGCTGCATACAAATAAGCTTCCCAGGCCTGGCCACTTAAACTGCTTGGCTTTTCAAAAGTTAAAGTTGGGAATAACAGCAGAAAAAAGTGAACATGAAAAACCAGAAATGGACAAAATATACGTCCTCAGGGTACTAGGGATTTAACTGAGTTTGTCCACTGTCTTTTCATCCATGGATTATGGTTTCTTATTTCAGTCAGATTAAAATAACTGAAACTTGTTTCTGTGCAAAGGCCATAAATAAAATGAGTTGCACTCCCCTCTAATATCTTCTAAGATGCAGTTACTTGGAGAAAGCTAGAAAGCAGCAGTGAAGTATAAAAAGCTCATGCCTCAAGGAGGCTGTAGCTGTGAAACTAAGAAAAGGATGAGGTTTTAACCAACTCTCACGTTTATTGTGGATTCCAGTCCCGTCTTTTTTAGGTAAAATGCCCAGCTAAATACTGGTATGCTTCCTTTAGGGTAGAGATAAGCCATCTGGCTCCTTGATTTGTCCTACTGACCCCTTGGCACAGTATGAAGTGCATATTAAATAAGGAAAAGGAAAGAGAACAGCTATAAAGCAAACAAAAATGCACATTAATTTTACATTTACAACATGGAAAGGTCAATGAAATGCATCCTGATTTCCTTCCTCTTTGTTGTCTATAAATAAAGTAGTGTCACTGTGCTAGGTAAATGCATAGTGCTAGGGCACCAGACTCATTGAGCCTAATGGCAGTAATAGAGATTCCAAAAATGATGATCTCTTATAAGACAAATCTGACAGGTTACCTGTTGCAGACAGGAAGGAACATGAGCATAACAGCACCCTGTAACAAACAGAGAAATCTCCACATAGGCCTATATGCATCATCTAGAATACGATGATCTCTTCCTAACAGCAACAGTCACTGTGCTGCCATTTTAAATTGTGGATTTATGCATATATTTGGAAACAAGGAAGAACGAGACAATTTGCTTTTAATATCAGTGATCAGCTTACTATTAAATATCAATCTGGGCGAAGAGAACCCTAGAGAGACCACCTGAACCCAGCACAATCATGGGTGAAAAAGAATAAATACAGTAAGCTACACAAGGACGTCACATCAGACTGAAGAAGACTGAAGAAGACAATCAGAAACACAGCCCTGGAACTCTGGGAGATGATTTGCCAATTTGGCCGAATAAAGATTTTCTACAAAGATTTGGAAAAAGCAAACATTAAGTGAGTGAATGGCAAAACATCTGCTGCAAATGTGTTGTCCTGTTTGTTGTAATCCTCACAACTGTAAGGCTGATGCCATGCTCACCTGCCTGCACTGTCTAGCCCAGGCTCTTCTCATCCACAGTGACTGTAATACCACTGCAGGACATTCTCTCCTAAGGCACAGTGGGGAGCAGCAGCCCCAACCAAGTCCAAAGAAAGCACAGGAGGTGATGGTGTATCTGGACAAGTAGATCTGTGAAGCAGCAAGAGATCCTATATCCTCCAGCAGTGTAGCTCCAAAGAAATGAATGCTGCCCTGCCATTATCTTATGCTATCTTCCAAAAATCTGCCATTTGGTGCATGCCTCTGCAATTTGTATACCAGTATGTACACAGGCAATCTGCAGGTAGGATTGCTAAGCGGCATTTCTCTGTCATTCGATTGGCTTGCAAGTGCCCAAAAATAAGTGACCTAAAACTAAATTAACAGACATGCAGGGATACACTCAAAGTGAATTTTGGATATGCTTTTGTGTTTTATTACACGCTTGTAATTTAAACTGAGTTCATTGAAAGATTCATTAAGCGAACATGAGCTGATTTGTGGTTTCATTTTGCACAAATACTTACTTCTAATAGGGAGGAGAAAATTAAATGAGTTTTGGTCAAATCTTTGGATTCCTTTGAATCTGAAATTTGAGTCAAAAAGAATGTTGGGAAAAGAGCCAGCTACAAAGCCACATGTACAAAGAAAAGTAGTTCATTTATCCAAATCTGGATAGTTTTATGTTGTACATATAACCTGAGTCACTCTGGTCTGCGTCTTGCCCCACTGCACAAGGAAAAGATGAAACCTCACCTTCAAGTTTTTGTTTTGCTTTAGTTTTGTCAGCTTTAATTAGACCTTCAAAATAATTTAAATATAATTTGTTTGTAGTGAACTAATTTTCTATTATGCCATGAGACATACCAGGAACTTCAGCAATGAAAATACCCTGATAACAAGTGAGTTGAAAAGATTGCAAAATTCACCTCGCCTAAGTAGAAAAAAGATTCAGTGCTAAAACTGTAACTTAAATTAAGAAAAACAAAGTAAATTGTAGCACAACCATGGAGTTTCTATCAGGAAAAAAAAACAAACTTAGTATGCAAAACAATTGCAGGTGCCTTAGAATTGAGCCATTATAATTTTGGTGGAAGATTTTTCAACATTATTTCTGCAGATATCAAAAGCTACCTCATGATGCTCATTAAAGGGGGTGTTTCCTTAGAAACTTTCATCTTTATTTTTCTATTTTCTAGCATTAACTTACAGTACAACAGAGTTAAGATTCAGCATGAGCTTGGGGTTCATGTTCAGTCTTTAATGTGGCCAGCCTAACGTAACTAGAACATCAGAGACACAGAATAAAGGAGCAGAAATCCCAAAGAGAAGCTCACCAATCCCAGGTTCTAATTAAATCTTGACAAAGAAGGTACAGAAGCCCAGGGAATCATTTGCCATTGTGCCCAGGCTGTAAAACTTTTTTCCTGGGAATCTTCCTTACAGGCTGCATGCCATGGCTCTGTAGCAGGGGAGCCGGCTATTGCAGCTCACCATTGCAGCCGGCCTCTCACATGCTGCAGGAATCTCCAAATGGGAAGCATAGGTGGCTTTGAACTTGTGCTTACACCAGGGGGGCCTAAAGCAGCAATCTCAGGACTCAGCCATTTGTTTTCATTTTCATATAATGATGTGTCTAGCTCTCATGGCTGCACAGAAAACTGTATCAACTTGAACCATATGTTAACTGAGGCAGCAATATGTTCTTAAATTGGCAGACAGCTCAGAATGACAGTTCAGCAAGATGTGAACTATTTTCAATCATCTCAATAGGGTGTTAACTCTGAAACCTAAACTTTGCTTGTATATATATTTTGTTAACCATTTCACTACTAAATACTTTGAGCAAGATAGTTAATCTGTTCCTCCACACTTCTTTGAGACAAAATATTCCAACTCCTAATTTGAAAGCATCTCTATATACAAATAGGCCTAGTTATATGCTCGGCTCAATCATTTTGAACATCTCACAATCAATGTATTTATCCTTAGACAATCATGAGGCAGTGAAGTGCTGTCATCTCCTTTTTACAGATGGAGAAAAAAATGCAAGAACATGATAAAAAAGAAACAGAACACAGATCAGCTGAGTTTAAGCCTTTCTTCTGAACGAGTAGATTAGCTTTTCCTTTTACACGGAAGTTATGTGAAGACAGTGAAAAATCTCCACTGAATTAATGTAAGTAACAAGCTGAATATTTAAGAGCAGTATTATCCATATACGTAGAGATTTAATTTTTATAAGATTGTGTGCAGTTCAGTTTAAGTTAATTCAGTTCTTTCATCGAATGCCATAGAATTTCCAAGGTCTTGCTCAAATTTAAGGCCAGTTTACCATACAGCACAGAATCTCGTGCCCTTACCTTGAGCTGGTCGACTTTATTAATGCAGTGTCTTAACTTTAGGCCATAGCACAGGATAAAATAAATATAAGACAAATGCAAATTTTAAAACCAACAGAAGTTGATCGTAACACTTTAAAAAATCATACCTGCCTAAAACAATGCACAAAAAGAAAACAACAAGAATTAAAGATACATTTGTTTAGGTCTCAAGTTCCTTTCTCACTCTTTTTTTTCCCCAGTTTTGTGGCCAATCAGGCAAATGGGGTAGCAGCCAGTACAATTGAAACTGTTTTCCTACCCAGCAGCCCATCCAGCTTTGGAGTCACAGCAGTAAATGCATCTGAGCCAGCAATGGAAGTTGGCTATTTATTACTCAGGTGACAATATAGGTTACAAGAAAGTAGATAGCATGATAAAGCTTCAGCCTGACCAGACTACATGGGCAAAAATGGCTATGTGTCCTGATACCAGTATAAGTCTCTTTCAAACAACTGACTGCAAAAACACTATCTAGTTTGTGAAGTATTTTGTGATGAAAGGCACTCTACACATGTAAAATATTATTACTACATTTGCAAAATGAAATTTCTAAGAGAAAAAGCACAGAACACGCCAACAACAATAAAACAATCAATTGCAATAGGATGCAATAACTTGCAATAAATTGCTTTGTAGACAAGGATTAAATTGTTTCAGCACCAGCCACCCAATCCAACTTAACTAACAAAGAGAAAAAAGAAATGAGAAACATTTGCTTAAAAATCTCGTAACCGTCAATGTGTTCAGAACACCAGCATGTCCTGCTACACCTAATACCTTTGTCAAGGTGGCTTATCTGGAACTACTCTTTCCCATTCCCTGCAGATTTCAGTTGCAGAGTTTCCCCGCAGACTCTTGCTGTATTTGCCAGCACTGGATCTCTGCTTGGGGTCTGAGTTTGAGACAATCCAGATCCAACACACAGAGCCCCCCTTTCCCTGCCCCCTCTTTCAGTATCACTCATCGCAGCTTAAGCTTGTCTGGTTTGCACTGGCAGTGACCTGGATGTTGCACATGCTGCAATGCAATGAGAGAACAATACCGGCAATAAGACTGCTCGTGCAATGTTGGTTTTTCATAAAGATGTACTTAACCTTCTTCCAACAACATTATTGTTATAATATCTCTTCTGTGCACTGATTCTACAAATCAGCATGATATTATGCTGAAAAAGAAGTGTATTTTGTCTTAAATCTTTCTATTAAGCATTCCCTTTGAACAAGAGCTTTAAGAGCTTTGGTTTGCTATTCCAGAAGATCTTTAATAAATCAGCATCTCAATTCCTAGTGCTTTCTTCTGTTAATACGTAAGACTGTAACTTTCTCTTCTTCACACAGTTACATGCTATTTTAAGTAATGTCAAAACTGAGCTTCAAAATGAGAGAGCTAGAAATTCAATAGAAGGCAGATTGTCCATTTGTGCCATGGCCTTTCCCTTGTAGCATGTGTTCTATGTAAGACTGGAAAATAACTATGAATAACATTTGGTAGCAGACTGGAGAGTAACCATTCATCTTCATTTCCATGGAACAGGTCATTTAAAGCCTTGGCTGTCATATACAAAGCATCCAAAAACACTTTTGCTTGTTAAGTAACAGCATGGCACTGTGATGCAAAGTAGTGACTGAACAGCCTTTGAGGGCACGGTCAGAGGAAGGCTCTACACTATGAAGCAGGATTGTATGCATTTTAATGGCTGATCACTCTTTTGCAACATGATTTACTAAAAAACCTGCATATTATACCATGAGTGTCAAAGAAAATATTATGAATGCTCATACGATGATATTTTCAAATGAATTTTAAGTATTTTACAATTAAATTTACAAGAGTCCCTAAATCCTATTTTCAACTAATTTAGATGCTCAAGGAAAAAAATCACACATGGGCCTAAGCTCACAAAGATATTAAACTGGCAAAAAGAGAACTATTATGCTGTTTTGAGTTAACAGCTAGCACCTAAGATCCCTATAACGTGATTGCAAAGAAAAGCAAATACCCAGAGGTTACACATACATTTTGCAATGTACTGCAAGGCTGGTTCCCATGCACACCTCTATACTGGGACAAAACAAGTCTCTGCTCCATTTCCCTGACCATCTGGGAAAGAAGCTGCTGCAGAGTCTCTGGTGGGACAAGCTCAAGCCCCATGGTGCTCCACAGGGTCACCCGGCTGGGGTGTGCTTGCTGAAATCTGGACCATTGGGCACATCACTGAGCACTGTGACCCACAGTATAAGAGAGAACTAACAGAGAAGAATCTCAACAGAGGTCATAGTGTGGGAGAGTAAGATTAAAATAAATTGTCAGACAGCACTAAAGAGGGAGAGAAGAATCACATTTCTCACCCAGAACTACACTCCAACCCTGTGACGAGGATGCCGTCCTTCTGTGTGGTGTTTCGGAGTGAATGTGTCCGTGATTGCCATGACCTGCACTAAATTATGTGCTGTACTGTTATTCTCAAGGGACTTAGAATTTGCAAACCACAAAGGGCTGGGGAAGGACTCAGCCATCAAAGCCTCAGCACAGCCAAAATGGCAGCCTCTGCTGACATGTGCAGCGGCAGAGCATTAAATGCTTAGGCAACTTCCCCGATGAAAACACAGACAGCTAGACACTTTCGGTCATTTATGCACCTGGTAAGCATTTTACACACTATTCTCTTGCTCTTAAAAGCTTGATCTTGCCCACAGAGCCTAGTGCTTAGCCACTTTCAAAACACCTGCCCACCTGCCTGTAGAGTTTAGATGAGTATCTATAAAAATGAACCCTGCACACTTAGCTGCTTCTACTGCTTTCACAAGAGGTTGGTGCTAGCATTGGAAAACAATCCCACTTCATTAGTTGCCTACATTTGGATTTACAGATGGAGTTTTCAAAACAACTTAGCACTATAACTGTGGCTGGGTATTCAGAAGAGCTTAATTCCCATTAGGAAACGAAAAGCAGCAGCCAGCATCTCTAAATGCTCTGTGTCCAGCAGCTTACACTGCTCTTCATTGACTAAAGAAATCAGAAAACTGGCTCCAATAAAATTGCCAAATTTACCTTAATTACTATGTTTCCTTAATGCTCCATTACTCAAATTCAAAACCATTTGAAGTTTATTGCCTGTTCTTGGCACCCTGGAGAGGGGTTTCATCTGCTAAGCATTCAGCAGCTTACAGTGTTCTCAGTGAGAGCTACTATATTAATTTATTTTTGAAAATATGACCATGTAAAATTCATTTTAGGCTTGCATTTTGAAAACCTTAACCTTCAAGTATGACACAGGTCACAAATGTGATACACTGAGGGAATACTTTACTTCAATAGAATGGACTGTGCTTCAATGGATAACTTGAAGCACAGTTAGCCTCTCCTCCACTCCGTTCCCATGCAGTAGAGAGGACAAACTGACAGCCTAGGGCCCACAAAAGATACATTCTTAGACTGCATTTTTCACACTTCAAGAACATTCATAAAATGATAGCACTGAAGTGCTATCAGATTCACAAATTACGAAGAGGTGTTACAACATACTGTGCCCGCTAAAAGTTGATTTAGAACAGCAAAACTTATATTTTGCCAATTTTTGCTTTAAAAGTCCTTTTGAAAACTGGCTGAATAACTTGAAATCAGGATTTTTTTCCAGCTTGAACACTCATTTTACTCTTTGCAAACAAAGAAGTCTAATCTCTGTTGTAACACAGCATCTTTAAAAATTTAATTTCAAAACAGAGCACAGCCCAAAAGAAACCCCTCCCCAGAGAGAAAACAGTTAGTATTTCCTGTATTCCTACAGAATGAAGATGCCAGTACCAAACAAAATGGAACTTGGTAAACAAATTTCCTCTTTTCAATCAAAATTTTAATTTAAATTCAGCCTTTGAAACAGGAGGAATATTTTTTTTTCCTGTAGATAACAACTGTACATAAGAAGGACCAATTTAACAATACAGAAATAGTTGGAAATTAGAGCCAGCACCTTTCATTACTGAATTCAATTGCTTAAATACAGCCTGTTTAGTAACACAAAAATAACTACGTTAAAATCTAATGGCAATCCAGCAGCTTCTAAATAGGATTTTGCAAAGTTGATATGGTCTCTATGAAAAATGGATTCAGTCTTGCAGGCACATCAACAACCATTTGTACCAACTCTCATTATTGGGCAGAAATTACTGGACATGGACCCTTGCCCTTGACATCTGCAATTAGAGTTGTCACTAATTTTGTTGTAAACTCATTTAAAGGTAGTTACATCTTGCTCTTTATACTAGTACGACAGTCTCATATAAAAACTGGTGGGGCACCAACTGGAACTTAATGAAGACTTGCACAGTCAGAGTGTTTAACACGCAGTGATTATTCTTTTGGTCACAGAATTTAAGTGATGAAAAGGTATCAAAAAGGTTTTTAACATGTCTCTAGCACTATATAGAATAAAACTCTAGTGACAATGCTTTTTCTTCTAAAGAGTCCTGTCCAGAGTATATGAGGACAATGACTGTTAGTTGTGTCTATGCATTACACTGTTCACACAGCACATTTTATCTACATTGCACATTGCATATTTGAATCTAAGGCTCAGGCCACAAAAGCCCACATCACTTGTCAATTTCCTTGTATTCAAAGTCTATTTTACTGATCGGTTAACCCTGTAAAAATTATTCTTAAATCAGGTTATCACAAAATAAGGCTGTCTCTGTAACACTACTTTGAGAACCACAGATTTGATTAAGCCACAAAAACTGTTAATTTTTTTCTTGCCTTTCTGTTTTTTTTGTTGTTTTTGTTTTTGTTTTTGTTTTCTCTCCCTTCTTTTCTTTTTTTCTATCTAAGCCACAAAAAGCAGTCTCAACTCAGGCTGGGTGTTGAACCATAAATTCTAGGAGTCTGACAAACCACACACCTCAACCGAGAAATAAAAGGACAATTATTTTTAATTTTTAAACAATATCTAAAGGGGAAAGCAGAACTCTACTTCTTTATTCCTTTACTTGCTTACAAATGTCAGCTTGGATTCAGCACTTTTCTAATCTTTAGCAAAGATGTATAACTGAAGCCTTGTAGGGTAAACAAGAATTTTCTTTGGACACATGCTAAAATTATCCTTATTCATACAAATTCAGCTTGCAAATGTCATCCGATATTTATGTATTTATTTGAAGAAGCAAATTAATTTGATAACTTTAAAAAAAAGTTATTGGTTTCATCTGAATTTCATGGTTCGGAATCAACTTTGCAATCAACAGCAACTAGAAAAGGAAATGCCAGAATTCTTGCAAGAAATTCCAGCCCAGCTTTCAGAAAAGCTGTGGGAAGGATATCTAGTTTGGCTATGGTCTAAAACATCTATAACTAAAGATTCTTATTCTGACATAGCCTACTGAGTATTTCCAAAATTCAGGATTAAAGATCCAGATATCACCATCTGAAAACCTTTCAGTGGTGTGAAGAAGCAAGATAAAGAAAAGGAACACAGTGCATACCGTAACAGAAAGAATGTAGATGCAGGATTGAGGATTAAAAGCACCAAAAATGCATCTTAAAAACTCATTGTTTCTGTGGTATCTGTGACATGCTGGTGTTTAAAAAGTGGGGGGAGAAGAAACTGGTAAGCCAAGAGGAAACACTGGTCTCTGAATCTACGTTCCTTACTAATTTGTTTCAAATTCTGCCAGAGTCTTACATGTGAGAAATGACATTAAGGGCAAAGGGTGGCGGTACAGAGATAAAGCAACAAGAAGGTATTTAAAATACTTGCCAAGAAAAAAAGCACTCATCTGATAAAAATTTAGACAGGAAGGATGCCAAAAACCAGGAAAGACACAACGGAGAGATTTGATGAGGTGATTGCTGCTGCAGTTGTCAGGCTTGTCAGTAGAAAGGGGATGCCAGATTTTAACTCAAAAATAGTGTCAGCTTAAAAGTTGCCTCTTATTTCACCACATGTTTCTAGTTAAGATGACATTATGAACTTCTGGCAACTATAAATAAAACTCTCTGGGATTTAGTGTAAAAGATTAGGTAGAAGGGTTTTTCCACTATCTTAAAACAGAGAAAGAAAAAGAAATATGTTATGAAGAGCAAGCCTCCAACACCTTGTGCAACTGCCACAACTCAATAATAATCTCAAGACGGTTTTGAAGTTGAATAATGGAACTTAAAAAAAAAAAAGACACTCTTTAAGTGGAATTTGACAACTTTAGCGAAGCCATTTTTCTGTTTTGCCTTGAGCAACTTTTATGAGATGTTCTTCAAATCAGCTGCAGTACTTCAGAAAACTACAAAAATTAAGCTCCTCCTACCACTCTAAAAAATGGGACAAACTGAAACCTAATATCACTTAGCATTCCCGGTTTTTGCAATCTCAGCCTTTAGCACTTCTACATATTATTTTTAAACATCCTACCTCTAATTCCTTCTTTGAAGAAATTTACTGCATTATGTCTCATACATGTGTCTGCCTAAATCTCAGGCACATTGAGACTACTGCATCAACTGAGAGAAGCCACAGAAAACAAGTTACGGAAATGCCCTTTTATGTTAGTATGAGGATGTCAACACCAGGGCCAACTTTTGGGATTGGAAGAGGCAACTGGAAAGGATAGACTTTCAATTTACAGCCTGGATCTTCAGCTGGGGTTAGTCACAAGACTTGGCTGATTTACACAAGGCAAGGATCTGGAGCCACGTTTTCACTCTAATGAGGTCATAATTTAAAAATAAAAAAAATTAAGAGACATTTCCAGGCTAACAAGAATGAAGCCCTTGGGGACTAATGAAGTCAATGAGGTTTATAAATCACAGGTTTATAACACATGCATAGTAAATCTCTTCTATGTAAGAACTGAAAAGACACTGTCATATTATCTAAGCATCTTCAAATTCAGTAACCAGCCAATATTGTGTTTAATTACTGTACCCAGTGAAGCTATACACACACCCTACCCAAGCCAAGCCTGTTGAACTTCTATTCAAAATTCTGTAAGCCAAATAAAAACTTTCAGCACTGTAAGACAGAGACGTCTATTGTCAAATAGTTTCCCATTTTTTCACACAATAGACATACAGATCTTCACTGAGCATAACTGATCTTGTTCTGAATGGAACTACATGTGGACTGAAACCACACTGGAAGTGGCTTAAGGCTGGGGATGCATTTACATGAGGTATGAGGCCTTACAAAGAGTAAGTGCACAGTTCTACTCCTCTGATTCCTCTTGGGATGATTTAACAGCAGTAGAAACTATTTTAACAGCACATGCAGGGAATGGTTGATTTAGAGACAAGGGATGCACAGCCCTTTATTGCTTGCTAGGGTGGGGACACATCACATCCTTCTGCCTTTCAGGTTGGCAGATTACTTCACTGCTGGAAATCGCAAGTAGAGAAGGAAGCAAAGATCTGTCCATAGCCTACTCACCTACATTCAAAGGAAGAAAGGGAATGTACGATGAATATCATGTTTTCTTCATTACGTCTGGAAATTACATATGTGGAGGTAGTTTGAGAGTGAAGAATCACCTGCAACCACCAAGCCCCAGAATAACCCTGAATGTTTTCAGGGTCAGAAGAAAATATGTTCTGATTAATGGCACAAATCCAGACTCAAAAAATGTGTCTGTATCTCTTTTCACATTGCCTTTATCTGGAGAAGCCATAAGCACCATATAAAAGGAAACAACAATAGACACCATACCCAATGGAATAAGTGAAGGGAAAGCATAGCTACAACTTGCAACAGGCCATAAAGGAGATCCCGGCTATTACAGAAACAACAGCAGTTTTGACATGCATGTAAACTAATCAGTCTGTCAGTGAAGAAAAACTTTTAGTTTTGATGCTATTCCATTTGAATGCGGCTAAACTGCTTTCAGAACTTGAGCAGATTTCAACATACTTAGAATAGCACCATGTATAAAGGCAACGGGCTTGGAATATCAAGATTTGAGCTAGCTATAAGTGAACTTTGGCGACTGGCTCAACTGAGCCATCCCCTACAAGCCCTTTCCTCTAATATTTCAGATTTTGCCTATTGTTAAAAAAAATGCTCACAGCTATCCTTGCACCCACGGCATAGACAGGAATCAATGCAGAAGCAGACCATTTAATGACGTTCCACATTCAGGACAATATTGAATTTTACAATTTAGTGTTCTTGCTGAATCCATCAATCCTGCAAGCCACGACAAATGGCCACTAGAGAAAAGCCGGTGCCTATTTAGGATGCTAATCTCCATTTCAGTTTCTAACTGCTTTTGACATCCTTTGCTGAGGGTCACTACCATCACATCTGAGCTAGTTGGATAGACTGTGCAAGACACATCATCTGCTCCACTACAAAGTCAGCTGACTGAATTTGCAAAATCTTCAACGGTGAGCTCAGCTAACCTCTTCCAGTTTAGCTGTGATCTAGCTTAACCTTCTGACTTTGCCCATAATTTGTAACATTGCAAACCCGTGCAGATGTTTTTGTGATGACCACCACACCACAGATTTAGCTCACATTGTTCACGGAGATACTGTGCCTAGGTTTAGGAATATCCATCTCTTGTCACAGCCTGTCTCTTCACTACAGAGTTACATCCATGGTTCCATAGCCACACCACTACAAAAGATAATGCGGGAAAGGTTTCCATTACAATCTTGCCACAAAAAGGTCAAATAGAATATAACTCAGTGTGATATGAAATAACTTCCACCTGAAAGTAAGAAGGCACCTCAACGCAGTGTTAACACTACTTTAGCTGTTGGGGTGAGGAAAAATAGCAAACTTGCATTAAGGAGTCAGTTTGCTACAACACCTGTAGCATATAAGAAAGACTGTGCCATGTAACATTCACTCTTGAGTACTTGGTTTTGGTCCTGTTTGCTTAGTTACACCACAGATTTTATTTCCTTATTACAGCACAATTAATTTCCTTTCTTTCCCAACCCCAAAGTGAATAATTCCCATGTTTGCTGCATATATTCATACAGAGATGTACTTATACAATGATACCAGCAAGAACTTTACATATGTTACTCTGTGAAAAACCTCATTTTCTATAAGCAAGAAAGTAACACTCCAATTTCTCAGCATTTGCCACACCCTCCTCAATCTCCAGATATTCTCTGACACCCAGCTCTAAATTTTTATCAGCTTTTGTGCCATCATACTACAAACCAGTGTTCACCCCTTATCTCTTGTGAAATCCCCATAGCAATCTATAAGGAAGGTAATGATGAAAAATTAGAGGCCTTACAGAATAAGAGAGAGCTGACCTCTGCCAGTGTGAACTGCTCATGCTTGAATGGAGTTCCACGCACATTCAGCAAAACTTTTCAAGCCTGTATAGCTTTGGTAGATGGCCAATATTATCCTTGCATTGCTTTTCAGAATAAAATTGTCAATCCTTAATCCTAATTTGAGTTCATTGCACAGCACAGACATTTGGGATTGTGCCATTGTGCAGTACATTGTACTCCTGCTAAGTGAAAAGATGAAAGAAACACTCACACTTGGATTTTTTAAGGTCAAAACAGAACAATCTTTTTCCTTTATAATCTAGCCTGTATAAGGATGAACAGAAAAACAACCCAAAAGAAAAACTAAAAAGGAACAAAGGATAGATGACTAATGTAATAAGGATTACTTACAGTCACTGTAAAAGCTATTCTTAGAAATGATGCCACATAATTCAATCCAGAACGTTTCCTAGGTTAGAAATATGCACTTAAATCTTACAAAAATGACTTTTAACTGGATGTGACTATAACTAAACCACATTACAATTAGAATTTGTAAGAAAACGTTTAGCATTGTCCAAATTAGTATGATTATTTACAACCATGAGAGCACAGTAAACACTTTCTAACAAATAAAAATGCATCACTAAGGTAGACCAGAAATGTATTTTGGAAAATTGCTCCTTTGAGTATGTTTCAGAACACATAAGAAACATACTGTTAGTTATTACTAAGTGTTTGTAAAACTTAGTATACCTTGGCTGTCAGGTGTAATTTAAAGTCAGAATCTCAACTTGCTGTTCCCCTCACAAACTTTATTTTTGGAGCCTTTCTAGGTTTTCACTCCAGCACAGACTTCTGCAGTTTCTTAAGTTGTAGAGACTTCCGTTCTTCTGAAGTTATACTGTCTCCTTCCACTTCTATTAAGTAGAAACAAAGTAAACAAATCCTAAATTAAAAACAAACAAACAAACAAAAACAAAACCCCAAAACAAACCAACAAAAAAAACCCACCACAAAAACCAAACCAAACAAAAACCAAACAAACTCCAAGGGAGCACTAAAGCAATACTCTCAAGAGGAAAAAGAAACCCCATCCAAACCAAAAAAGAAAAACCAAAACCCAAAACCACACCAAAAACCCAGCATTTACAAAGGGAGAAACCTCTTTTCATTTTCAGAACCTACTGGTGGTAGCTGTTGCACTTTTGTTTTAATACAAAAGCAGGGAAAGAGGGACCTGAGAGAAAGTGGTGACTGACTAACAAAAGAGCCCTCTTTTCTACCATGTGCAGTGCCAGTGATTGTAGAGACTGTTTCAGATCAATTACTTATTCTGGAGAGGGTATTCTAGGATCACAGCCTTCTACAGTCTGGAACAAAACACAAAACAAACAAACAAAATATGAAAGAAATTAGATATTTTTTTCTGAATTGTACACATAGGTTTATGTCATATAAAAATTGTTCAAGGACACGTATTAAATTTGCCAGAAACCTAGGCATACACATGCTCAGTTCAGTCTTGCTTAATGATTAACATGTGGAAATCTCACCATACTAGATTTAGGCTTAGAATTACTAAGGCCTACAAAACTGCAGATGATTTTATAAAGGCTAGTTTCAACTGCCTTTTCCAGTTCAAGAGCTGGGGTTCATCAAGAGAAAGCAGTGGGAACTGCTTCAAAACAAACAGAAAGATATGGCTCTTCACACAAGCAGTAGACCTGTGAAATTCCTTGCCAGAGGCTGCTGGGCACGGCAGTTTATATGAACTTCGAGCAAGACTGGAAATCTGCTACAAGTTAGTAAACAAACTTAGCTGAAAAAAAGTCAAATGCTGGAAGAGTATTAAGGGGAAGAATCATATATACTTGCTCAGTTTCTCTCCAGACATCTGCTTCTGGCCACACTCAAAGAGAGAATACTGGGCCAGTTGGGCAGCTGGTCTGAACCAGGGACAGCATCCTGCATGTTCTTATGTTATGCTTTGGGAAGCATGTGATCATTGAGGCCCCTCACTCTTCACCAGATTATTTCTTTTTTCTTGGTGTTCCCCATCATGCACAGGATTGGTTACTGCTATAAATGCACCACTTATAGTCAGTATAAAGCTTTCTCAAAAGCATTGAAATTATCAATCATTTGGTTTCTTATTTTAACTCCAGAAGTTACAATTAATTCTATTATTTTGGAGACCATCCATATTGCTGTTTTCACTTATTTTGGCCATGGGATATCATACATCTTCTACAAAAGAATCAAAAGCTCAATTCCTCAGAATACCATTCTGTTTGCAAAGCAACCTAACATTTTACTAACTTGACTGGTATGCTTTATTTTTTTGGAAATGGCAAGGTACTAACAGTAAACATATTTCTACATAGGTTCTAAAGATTTTCCAATGCTCTTCTCTGAAGTTGAATTTCAACCATTTCACAGACAAATATGAAACAGTGTCATGATACAGATAAATATCAACATCTAAAATAAAAGTGAAGACGACAACTCTTCTAAACACAAAAGCAATATTTTCCCATACACAGATCCCCCCACAGTCAGAAGGGTGACAGACATTTCTGACTTTCCACGCACTGTAATAATCCAGTAGTGACTTTCTAGTCCTACACAAATCTGTAGGATGCCACAAAGAAATGCCTGATTGCAACTGCTACAGCTGTTCAAAGTTGATAGAACATTTAATAGACTATTAATGTGTATGTTCTGTTTAATTTTCTGCCCTGCTGGCACTAATATTTAATCAGATTTTGGATATATTCTTCTCTTCTAATTAAGTTTACAAAACCTGTGCAGCTGACAGAAGAAATTACTTTTTTTTTCTAGTAATCCCTGTTCTTTATGCTATAGATTCTTAAACAAAACTATGTTTCCAAAAGGAAATCACAGGCATACTATTCCAGTCAATATAATCCCTCTAGATTTCAATATTTGCAAACAGATTTATGAAAATTAAAAATCTTCTCCCTCTGCCCCCATTTCGCCTTATACCATGTTCTTTACTTAACACCGGCTGAATGATAATTTCAGACAGAGCCTGTCAGTTAAGGTTTATCTTTTGAATCTTTGCCTTTTCAATTGCCCATCCTTTCAATTTCTTTTAAAAGAACTATTACATTGTACCTTTCTACAAGGATTGACTGAGTTCATCAAAACCAAAAGAACTGGAAATGCAACAGAAAGCCAATAGCTGCATTTTCAAATTCTTTCGAAACACACATTTCATTGGAAATATTTTTAAGGATGCCAGCAATTCAGATACAATTGCTGTTGCTATATTGTATGACAAGGCCTACTCTCAATGCCTTCTTTTCAAGGCAGCACTTCTTCCAGCTATACTATTCCTTACAGTAAGTATCTTTTTCCTTCACTTGTATGTATCCTTAACATGATTAAGAACTAATAAATGCAACTAAACTAAACCATCTGCTTACAATATTCCCTTGGATCATCCATCACATGGGAAATCTTGTATTCATATGATTAAGCACCACCTTTCCCTACAAGCAGGATTTACCCCCTTTTATCTGTCAGTGCCTTGAATACAGGTAGATGAACTAGGTAGAACCAGTTTGATTTTAAGTATACGGTGACTTAAAAAATTCAGTCTTGCAGGGGTCAGCAACTACTAATAAAGGGTAAATTTCAAAATTAGCCGCAGAATGATTTTAAAGGTATTTGTTCCTGAATGTTCTTCCTACTCTTTCTCAAATAAAATAGATTAAGAAGGAAATTAAATTCTTCAAGAAATAAATTTTGACTGAAGTGAGAAATCACACTAAGAAGCTAATTTAAGAAAGATGAAATTAATTTTGGTGACATTTATTCTATTTAGCAAAAATGGTGACAAAACATATAGTAGTTCTGTTACCAGGAGATAAGAGGTTAGTAATTTAAGGCTGGGCATAGATACAGCATACAACGATTTAATCCTTCTGGTACAACATCCCTTGTGACCTATCATTAAAGGTTTAGAGTAAAACTGACAATTATTATTAGCTGGTAATTGGATTTTGGAGATTCAGTATAAAGTTAGGATAATTTAAATGACTGTTGACATTGGAAAGATTATGTAAACGCTCTGAATCAGCTGTATTTATCAATTTATTTGGTCGGATAAAAAAAAAACTAGCTTGTCACTATAATCTGAAAGAGAATACAAAATGTGCGAGATTACTGCAATATTTTTTTCAAATTAATAAATAAAAGCAAAGAAACAGTGAGAAAATCTCCCTTAGAGGAAATATAGACCATATTACTATCTGTCACAGTTTTTAACTACTAACCTCAGTTACAGTAGGTGAAAAACAATTTTTTATAAACATGTTATTCTTAAAACAGAAGTTACCAAAAGTGTGTCAAAAATACATAGTATGCCTAGAGAAAAATGAAGAGTATAGTGTATTACTTTATTGCATGGATTTTTAATTATACATCCCAGGTTTAAAAACTAATAACAGAATTGAAAACACAGCAATCTTTAAAAATCCATAGGGAATGAAAACCAGTTTTCCTTATGGCTTCAACATTCTTTTCCTGTATGTGCAAATACCACTCCTGCCCATAACTCTGTACCTTGGAAAAATCAAGGGGTTTTTGCCAGGCACACCACATTTTCTGTGCTTGGTTCAAAGGCATGGTAGTGCCTAAGATTTGCTTTCATGCCTCAGCACACAGCATCTCAGCCAAAAGCATAAATCAACACCAATGTTTGATTACCTATCATTCTTTAATAACCACTTTCTTAAATAGGCACTGTGGCATCATTTTGAAAACATACTTGCTAATATCTCACAAGGAAAAAAAAACAACCCAGCCTCAGAACTTGAAAATTTCTTTTTCTGATATTTAACTTCCAGTACTTTTTTTTCCTTCTGTTACTATTACCAGTGCCCTTTACTTCCTTCATGAATGTTACAAAAGACCAAAATCTCTGAGTGCCATAAATCATATCTGTCCTCCAAGTAGCAAGTACATCATCTAAGAAATGTATTCTGAATAACACTTCCAAGACCTCCGGATCCAAGGTCCATTTCAGAACTTTGTAGAACACAAGTCAAAAGCATTAATTCACTATGCAAAAAACAGAACTACTCCTTTAACAGGTATAAAAGAACCAGTATTGCAGTTATACTATTTTTTATCAAATAGGGCTCATGGAGTAGATTAGAGTGACCTCCATTAAAAAGTCAGCATTCACACAAAGTTACCACATAAAGGTGTATAACACATCACAAAATCACATCCTGTCCCAACCACAGCAGAAACAATGTTTTTGCAGGCATGGCTTTGACCTAGGTGCTCCCAGACACTAAAACTAGTCAATATATTAATTTTTCTGGAGCATCTAGCTTTCTATTATTCCTGATGTACTCAAAGTTTGCTTGGTTTTTGAACAAGTATTCATTTACAAATATTTTATTTATTGTCTGTCAGGCAACACTGCAAAACTGATTGCTTAAAATTAAGCTATTAAATCCTTGTTTTGGTGTCCAGCAACTTTCAATGACATAGCCCAAATGATTGGGAGCTGCTGAGTATCTCATATTTGACAATAGCCTGCTTATTTAAGTATCTAAAGG
This sequence comes from Pterocles orientalis, assembly GCA_011057875.1. Taxonomy (NCBI): domain Eukaryota; kingdom Metazoa; phylum Chordata; class Aves; order Pterocliformes; family Pteroclidae; genus Pterocles; species Pterocles orientalis. Next base: position 1,166,774 of record WKFP01014812.1, read on the forward strand.
GGAAAAAAAAACCCAAACATATTTGGGAGCTATTAACAATTGTTGTCCATCTCCATCTCCAATTGATGGAGAAAGACATTTGCAGTGCAGAAGCTATTTTATTCACCCTACAAAACCTAGAAATATATTCCCTGTTCCTGTACACTATTTATTGGCACTTTCTCTATTAACAAATTATTAAGGATGTATAGGACAAAAACTCTGTTTTAGAAAGGATGTAAATATTCTAAGATCTGTATTCAGTCCACCTGAGAACATAATCTATAGTATTGATATCTTCCATGAGAGAAGATTCCAGAAAAAATCCATTTGTGTTCAACTAGACTGTCTTCTCTATTCATGTTTCTTAAATTAGCACTGTAATCCAGTTAAAGAAGTGAAAGTCAAAGCTTCATTAAAAAAAAAAAAAAAGAAAGTTAGCTTTCAAAGTATGTCAAAATAGGAGATTTCAACATTTTGCTCTGCAAACAAATCTAGAGAAAACAATTTCCAAAGCACCATAAATGGGGAAGAATTTAATTCTCTGGAGTAAAATAACTTCTGAAGATTTCATAAACTAAAATCCAACACTCCTTTAAAATGATCGTAAACTACAGTCACCTACTTTATTTATAAACATTGATGCTTTATCTTCTAGGGCTTGATTCAGTGAGGATCTAAGGCAAAGTATGGACTTGTTTTTAATGAGCTAATTTCAACCTACTGCACATATAGATCTAGTTATATAGCTTGAGGAAAATCATGCCTGTACACACATGATCCAACTTAATTAATTTGCCAGCTTTCGTCACGTGGCACTGAAAAGAGCTCAGATCAGTGTGGCTGTGTTATTCACTCCTGTGTAGAAGGAAGACATTTCTCCCTGATTGATCTGCACACAGACTGATAAGTATGAAGCATAAGGTAGTAAAAAAATACTTCACAGAGATGAAAAGGTAACTACCTTCTAGATAAAATTGAGAGCAGAATCCCAGTGAGTCATTTTTCTATATCACCTAAGAAGTCACTGGTAGAAGAGTTTTCGGACAGACCAAGGGTACATACAATGGTGTCTGAATATCTGAACTCCACTTGGGTTTTAAATATATCCCCTTTTATACCACATCAACAGAGCAACATTATAATCACTTTCATTACTGCATCCTTCCTACATCTGGCCAGTTTAGGTGCCAACTTCTCTGGAAAAGTGGCAGTCTTTCACAACGGTCACAGAGCATCTTGCACAATTGGACCCTGAGGTTTTGTAGGTACAAATTACAATAAAATTGAGGGAAGCAGATCTGGCATTACCCAGACGCAGGGTAAGACACCATTGCTTATCAACTGTCAGAGAAGGGAATATAAAAAGAAAGTATAAAACTGATTTAAACCATCCTCTGCTTTGGACAAAAATCTCATGTCTTGATTAAGAAGAGCAGGCTAGAAGAGGCCTCATTTCAGAAGGAGGCTACAGAAGAAAGCCATATGAGGTGTGTACTAAATTGATACAAGACATCCTCATTGTGAATATCCCCAATGACCTCATACCTTTGGTATGTATGTTGAAGCACATTGCCAGGCAAAAAAGACAAACCAAAACAAAAAAACAAAAAACAAAAAATCCCCAAAACCCAAAACACAACCCTTTTTTTTTTTTTTGTTACCAGTCACGGGCAAAACTTCTCAGTTGTAAAATCAGAAGTATCCTTTGCCAATTTATCTTTACGAATCTGCTTTGCAATTTGGAGTGTAGCCAGTAATAGCAAAATAAGCGTCTACACCCGTAGTATGCACAGATACGTGCACCTTGAGATGAAACAACTATGCACAAAGAATTGTCACCACACCTTTTACTGCTATGCCCTCATCTGCTTGGTGGCACATCCTAGGAGACAGTAGTTTGGCACACGTGGGGGAGATTTCAGAGAATTGTGTATGTAAGATTTAGAGACAGAAAAATATCCATCCAGTTTTCCAGTTCTCCCTTTCCATTTATCTTGTTTTTCCGGCTTTTACAATGTATCCCACTACCATTGAAATCTTACTTGACTTACGCAGAGTTTCCCTTCAACTTTCTACAGATTTTTCCTAGTCCTAAATTGTTATCAATGTCATCCCTTCTTCCTTCTCTTTCCTTCCTTCTGCATAGAAAAGTTCACATACCCCCAAGAAACTCTGAAATTTGGCACCAACTTTCTTCTCTCCTGATATGAACCTAAAAAATTCAGAAGTCTTATCAACAGCACTCTCTTTAGAGCAAAATGAGGACACTGACAACATGACAAACATGAAGCAATATGGATTTTTTGCTTTCTCCTTAGGAAACGATATGTGACCTGTGGTCCCATTTACAACCTCTGTTGGCTTAAGAACATCAGGAGTTCAGGAGGAGAATTTAAGTCTTCATAAATCATCAGCAGTCTTAAATCCCATTTTGTGCCATCTGAAGTGTGCTAAACATAACTGTAGAAACTAAGAAACACACACTGGGACACTAGTAAATCAATCTTAAGAGACCCTTTAAGACATCTTGAACTTATGTCTCATGTTTTATATACTGCTGCTCTGTTTGCAACCTCCACCGGGCATAAGAAATTAGACATTTTTAGGGTTATTAAGCACAATATTTTCACGGCAGATCAGCATGAAGTTATTTGGCTGGGGCACAGGTGTTTCTTTAATTATATAACATTTGGAAAATTCACTGCACTCAGTGACCTTCAGATCACACTCCTACTTGTGTGGTTTTGTAGGTTCATGGAAAGTAACAACATAAGGATATAGGTTGTCTCTGGACTTGATTAAGTGTTTTCTTACGTTGTTCTTTATTATGTTTCCGGTGTTTTTGGGAACGGCTAGCTGTTTCAGTATTCCTAAAACAACACACATTTAAGGAGCTGGTCACTCCAAGGTGAGAAGTTGTGCTAACTATGAACAAAGACTGTTGCAAAATTCAGACCTATTTTACACTGATTGGTGGAACAAGATGCCGAAAAATGCTGCCTGAACAAATTTATGTATTACATCAGCAGCTGAGAGCATAATGATGGAACAGTTCCCACAGTGTTTTGATCTTGAAGTGCTATAGTACAGCTTTAGCTGCTTTCCAGATAAGTATTGAGATGGCAAGCACCCATTCCGAAAAAAAAAGTTATGTTCATATATCAGCAAATCCTGATCAAGTGTCTGTCGTAGGCTAGGGGAAACCAAAGCTCTAGTCAGTTCATAGCTCTATAACTGGTGCTCTTTACGTCAATTCACACTGCCATGAACCTAGATAAAATGCAGGTTATGAACATTAATTCAGTATAATTTGCAAAGTTTTAGAAGTGTTTTGCAAAACTTTCTAGATGAGTAAGGTAAACCATTTCACATAAACTTACCAATAAAACCTGAAATCTGAGATCACTGAACACAACTGATGAAACTGAGTGAAAGCCAAAGAGAAACCAACAAAACCAAAAAAATCAAATGGAGACCTTGCCAACACACTAGCAACAGATTAGCCAGACACAATGAGACAGTCCTTAATGAGTTGCTTAGTTTTATAGGTAATGTACAAGGCAAGATTTGGCAGGATTCAAGAAGGCTTTCTACCCTTCCCCAGGGTGGTATTTTTCCCCTTTTGAAGTTCAACTTATATAGTTTAGAAGGTCTGCACTACAGACACTTTAGGCCAGACAAAGCCAGCTAAGGGATGAAATCAGAAGCAAAACGTCACCATTAGGGATGTGTAAACCCGACAGTAATGGTGACCCTCGGGAAGAAATCTCAGATTTTAATGAGAATTTACAAGAGTGAAAATGTTCAGGCTACAGATGTCACAAAGTAAACTCTTCCTTCCCAGTCACTAGCTAGAGATCGGCACCAAATAAGAATTACTGAACCTCAAGTCATGACAACCTGATATATTCCAGTGCTAAGAGCTGTCCCCCCCAATTTGAAATGACTAGCAAAGATGTTCATTAAGAGTCTATTTCAATACCATTATGCAATAACACCAAAACAAATAGAGCATAACAATGAGAGGAAAGATTTGATGAGCAAAAAAGTTTCTGAGCCTTCCTGAGGCAGATACAATGTAAAACTGCACCTTAATTGTAAAAGACGCAGGAGAAACATTCACTATGAACGTTCCCTCTAATGTTTTTGCAATAGACAAAAACACGTAATGCCTTTATTAAACAGCATGAAATCTATTTAACGCTTCTTTGGACGCAGTAATTAGGTTTTGTATTGTGGGACAAAGTGATACAGTACTAAGGGCAAATTGCTCCACTTAGTTAAGTTCCATGCTATTCCTGCTCACACAACACAATATAGAAGTCAGTAAAATCTGCAAGAGACAGTAATGAGCTTTTTACTACTGCTTTGCTCCCAATATTAAAACTCATATTCTCTTTTTAATATTAGGAGGAAAATATTTACTTGCAGAAACTTAACAGCCAGCGGAACCTCATAGTACACACACAGATGATACTGTAGCTTCATATTCACAGCCAACTACATTGGCTACATTATATCTATGTTACCATTATCTTAAGTACACGTTTCTGCACACAGCTATAGCACATGTAAAAAGATCTTCAGGTTCCTTAGGTTTTGGATGTTTGGTTTTTTTTTTTGGTGTTTGGGGGTTTCTTTGCTTAAAACAAATCAATGGAACTATTAGCAAATGAATATTATGAAATCTGAGAAAAGTATCAATAAATCATTCTGTGTATGGAAAATTAATAAGCTCCTTAATGTTCATCTAAATGTTTACATGTAAGTAAAAACAACAGTGGAGTCTCTAAACTGATAGTATTGGAAATACAAACAGTACTGAATACCAGATAATATGGCTTTGACTCTTAAGATTTATTTCAGCAGTCAGAACCTTAACTTAAAACTCAATAAAATCCATATTATCTTCTTATAACCCTTTCCAGGCATTCAGTCTCAAATATGTTCTGAATATGGTCTGGGTGTTGGACATGAACAGTACTCTTCCCTGGAAGCTATACAAGCTAAAAAAAAAAGGGGTTGGAGATTTGATCATGCAAAATTCTCCCCCATTCTCATATGTATTTTTATAGGAAATGCCCATTTGCCCCCTGTTTTGTGGGGCACTGCCAAGGCTTCACAAAGTTCACACACTTTGTTTCAACTGTATCGCACTAGATTGCCTGCAGAAAAGGGAGAAAGAGCTGAACCCACGTTACTTGCTAAAATCAGCCAAAGCCTGGCTGAGAAATGTGGAACTGTCCATAATGAGACAAGAACATTGGGCTAAGAATAAGATATGTAAGTCTGGCTTAAAAAGCAAGTGAATTTGTAGTGAAGACAGATCGCAAGACTCATTCTGGCACCACTGGCAGTACAGGTAACAAGCTGGAGCAATGACAGCTTCTGGTTCTTCTCCAAACATTTACTGGAAGCGATAGGCTTCCACTTCTGTTTCCCAGCATCTTACTGTGTACCACTCAAAACAGGACCCCAACCACCTGTGCTCTGCTGGTGCATCCTAAACAGAGAAAATTCTCCCTTCTCCAGTCCTTTAATTGCCAAAGTCATGTCCACTACTACAGTCCCGCATTTCTCACTTTCCAGGTACATCCTCATTATGAAAACTGTATCACATAACTCCACCTAGCTTCCCCCAAACCTTTCCTACAACACATCCCCAAACTGGGACACTGATCTCCCCGGTTGCCTACAGCATGTAGCTCTCAGCACCTCTTTGATCCCCTGTACTCTTTCCTGAGCTGGAAGCAGGGTTCTTGGCAACCTCTGAGCTCCTGTTCCAGATGCTCCAGGGCACAGCACAACAGGCTGTAGAGGTAGAAGCAATGACTGCACGTTGTATCCTCTCAGGTAAAAGCCCTCATCTGTGCCTTTCCTCATGGCACAGATGAGTGCTGCCACAGGTGATATTACCAACCCAGCCATAACCATCTCTGTCTGGACTTAAGCACCTCCACACTTGCAAGTCTATGATTAATATGTGCTAACTGACTTTATGAATAAGGGCTTCTATGGCTGCAATTAAGTCACCACAGACATAATAATGAACTGTCAGATTCTCTGTCCAACATGTGAATGAACACTTTCAAGCATGTACAGCCTCAGTCTGGAGGCTTTCTGCCCGGACTGTTCTATTCCAGCACATCTGCCAGAGACTCCTGTAAGGAAGAATTGGAACAAGAAATTAGGCCAAGCAAGCCACTGTAATAACACACAACTCCTTGTTATCACTCCATTCCCTCTCTATGTGCACACCAGGTAGGAGAGTTATGCCTACACAAGAAGGAAAAGTAAACTGGTCCTATCACAAAACTACCATAGAAGTAGCAAGAATGAAGACAGACAGACTCCGAAAAAGAGTATAAAATACACCTCTTACCCTGTCAAAATTCCACAACCTCACAGCTGAACACCTCAGCTAAAGCAATAGGTCCAAGAGGAGAGAAAAATGCCATAAATCGTGACAACAGAAGAAGCTCTTGAAAATACAAACCACCATTACTGACAAAAACTATTACAGGAATAGAAAGAGTAGCTCATCTGTGTATGTGTTTCTTTTACTCAATCTCAAATCATATCTCACCACACATATGTATACGTAACATGAACCTCATTGAGAAGTCATTCCATTAATGAAAGGAATTTTTAAATCAGGGTTATTTTCTTTTTATGTATTATAAAGATTTACATGAAGATATGTATTATAAAACATTATAATATACCATAAATACAAAAAGCATAGATGGATAAACTACAAACACATCGTTATTTCAACAACAACTTTTATTATTAAACTGTTATTGGAATTTTCCTTATTCTTATCAATTCATCCAAATTGGTCTGAGTGAGAGTAGATCTTTTTTCTCATCATCTTAACACTGCTCTATAATTACTTTAGCAGTTACACTTTAACAGCTTAGGGCATCACCTCTGCTACATCAAAGCGTCATGAGTCAAAAACTTGATCGCCTGACTGAAAGCCTTCATTTTCGTGAAATAACTTTTCCAAGAGCAGATGTATGTGTTGAGAAGTTTTCTGTTCTAGGGCTTGATTTTTGGCCTACATTAAACTACTGGAAATGTAATTACCCCACAGATCTATTTTTTTTCCCCAAAGGATTAGAGAGGGAAAAAAAGCAAACAAAACTATTTGGAATACTAGTGAGAAAACATGGCAGAGAAAAGAGATGTGACTTTTCTAGCAAATGAGGATTTATTGATGATCAGTCTGTCCTATTCAGTATTCAACCATGGGCAATAATCTTTCCTCTCTGCTATGTACTTCGTCCTATTAAAGCTCCTTTGGGAAGGAAGCAGTTCTGATATTGTCAATTCCTGTTCGGTTTACTGCTTGTCATTAAACCTCAACTTCTTGAGTCACGTGGTAACAAGGAATTTTTTGCTTTCACTAGAAATGCTTTAGGACTAAACTCTCTAGGATGGTGAACACAAAAGTTCAAGATCCAATAACCAAATAAAATAACCCCAAGTGCACTGGTTTTAACTCTCAGGAATTTAAATCCACAATTTTCAAGAGTCTGACTAAAATGTTTTAAAGATCACTGTTAGTGAACTCCTTTGTTAACCCAGATATAACCTAGCCTACCCCATAGTCTGTATTTATCTTAGGTAAAAAGCAACAGTATTGTCAAAATGGTAAGTACAGAGCTGTAAAAAATCACGCTAAACTTTTAAATATCCAGCTTAATTAAATTACACACAAATAAATGAAAAATTCTGGAATGTTTTCTTCGCTATCCATATTCCCAAACACCATATATCATAGAATCATAGAATCATAGAATCATAGAATCATAGAATCATAGAATGGCCTGGGTTGAAAAGGACCATAGTGATCATCTAGTGTCAACCCCCCCGCCATATGCAGGGCCGCCAACCACTAGACCAGGCTGCTCAGAGCCACATCCAGCCTGGCCTTGAATGCCTCCAGGGATGGGGCATCCACGACCTCCCTGGGCAACCTGTTCCAGTGTGCCACCACCCTCTGGGTGAAAAACTTTCTCCTAATCTCTAACCTAAACCTCCCCTGTCTTAGTTTAAAACCATTCCCCCTTGTCCTATCACTATCCACCCTCAAACAGTCGCTCCCCCTCCTGTTTATACGTTCCCTTCAAGTACTGGAAGGCCGCAATGAGGTCTCCCCGGAGCCTTCTCTTCTCCAAGCTAAACAAGCCCAGTTCCCTCAACCTTTCCTCATAGGAGAGGTGCTCCAGCCCTCTGATCATCTTAGTGGCCCTCCTCTGAACCCTTTCCAAGAGCTCCACGTCCTTCCTGTGCTGGGGGCCCCAGGCCTGGACACAGTACTCCAGATGGGGCCTCACAAGAGCCGAGTAGAGGGGCACAATCACCTCCCTCTCCCTGCTCGCCACCCCTTTTTTAATGCAGCCCAAAACACAGCTGGCTTTGCGGGCAGCTAGCATGCACTGCCGGCTCATCGTCCACCAGGACCCCCAAGTCCTTCTCCGCAGAGCTGCTCTCAAGGAGATCTTCCTCCAGTTTGTATAAATACCTGGGGTTGCCCTGACCCAAGTGCAGCACCCTGCACTTGGCCTTATTAAACCTCATTAGGTTTACACGGGCCCACTTCTCCAGCCTGTCCAGGTCCCTCTGGATGGCTTTCCTTTCTTCCAGTGTGTCGACAGCACCACTCAGCTTAGTATCATCCGCGAACTTGCTGAGGGTGCAGCATATATGTAGGAACATTTCAAAAAATGTAGTTTAAATTACATTTGATATCTTTCTAAAGATTTATACTTGATGGTAATTATTGTGTATTACCTAAACTGATATAATTTAAGCACTCATTAATAGCTAAACAGCAGCTTTTAAGAAAGAATCTCAAAATAGTTGGCTTGATCCTCTGAGCAACTGAGCTAGGCTGCTGCACAGGAAAGATGCAGCACAGGGAGCTTTTATTCTGCTCCTGCAGAAGCTGTCAGAACACAAGTATTTTCTACGTTGCTTCTCTAGCACATGTTCCTCTAGGAACCTTAAATCAATTGTGAACTGACAGAGCACAGTAACATTCTACCTAACTCCCCTTCTCCCTGCTAATAGAAAGTCATGGCAGAAGAGGGAAAGATCCTGCTGCCCTAAACATTGACCCCAGCCACTTTACATCAACAAGTGTTCCCATAAAAGGAATTCTCTACTGGCTCTTTACAGCAAAGACACAGTGTTTTTTTAACAGCTGGAGTTACTGGGGAAGGAAGGCCCTTTTTGTCTTGACTGATTAAAAAACCTAACAGGGAACATGATATGAAGTTATCCAGTATCTCCCCCTACCAATTTTCCATTCAAAACCTCTTTTCCCATCTCCTATATGTGTACATAAATTATTTCACTTGTTTTTTTAACTTTAGCCTACTTGGAACAGACTACAAAAGAACAATGTATTTTCATGTCACTGGAAGACAGGATAAAGAAATCTGCATTCAACTTAACAATGTTTGAGGAATATTGCACTAGATTTTTCCCAGTCTGTTTTGAAGGTGAATTGACTGAGGAGATAAACAATGAGAAGTGGAGGGGGAAAAAAGCCCCAAAGCAGAACCATAACAAGCAAGGTATCTAAAGTACCCTAAAGCAAGGGGAGAGGTGAAAGATTCAACTTGACAAAAAAAATTACTCCTGCTGGATAGAGAAACTCAATTAACTAATACATAATATGGACATACTTGCCTAATTGAAAATCTGTTCCATCTCCAGTTCTAGCCAAGCAGCTAAAGAGATAAATCAATGGCTGAGATTAAGGGTGTGCATATACGGTCAGGAGATTTCACTCAATCCCAAACTCATTCCAGCATTCATGCTAACACACTAAATTTGTGCTAACATTTGTGTCTTAATATGTGTCACGTCATCCACACAAAGTCACATGCAACATATCAAAGGGGAGACAGTAGCTAACTGCTGAGAGGCAGAAGTTGCCTTAAATCACCTCATAGCTGAATGGGTTAAGCATTGAACTTGATGTCCACGTTTCACAAAGCCTGTGGTTAGTACTGGGTCTAGAGTCCTGATCTACTTTCTCCACCAGAATCTTTTCTGCATGCTGGACATCAGCCTACATATGCACCAAAAGGTTAACATACTCTTATAAGGTAATTTAAGGCTTCGCTGGGTTGCCTTTGTAAAGATATTCCAAGAAATACCAGAAATGATAGAACAACAATACCAAAGCACCCGTATGCCATCGGCAGGCTAGTAAGTATAAAATCAGCCCATAAAGTCCTGCAGAACACATATTTTCATGTTGCAAAACCAACAGACGCTTTTAGTTTGACAGCTATGACCAAACGCAGCCTGAACACTTTACACATTTAGTACAGACACTATTGGAAACGTGGACCCCCACTCCCTGGAATACAAAATATTTTGGAATCTATAGAAAGGATTCATGACAGTAAGTACTACAACTGGGCATGAGGGTTTGCAAGATGTGTCTTCCAGGCTACACATGCAAACTTAATTCTATCCACATGTACATTAGGCCACAATCCAGTTACATGAGAGCACACTATTTCTCAAACAATAAAACATATTAGAGTTTTTTTTTTCTGAATCACTGTAATTTTTTTTGCTTTGTTTTTAAGTCTCAAGCTATATTCTCATACATATTAACAACAGCAAACATGGCTTGGCTTAAAAGAATTTCTGGTATCCATGAGCTTAAATACTGGCCTAGAAATGCAACAGACTGCTTCTTTATTTAAAACATAAATTTTTTGAGTGTCTACAGGAAAAATCACAAATACATAAATTTATGTTTTAAACCAAGTATAAAACATACTGTGTTGGTTACCGGCACTATCCATCCTGCATGATTTATTCATAAACAGTGTAAGACCAGATAATCCATAACACTGCAAACAAATGTGGTCTGGTTTCATTCACATCTTCCATGCAAACAGATGCTTATCATATTTTTCTCAAAATAAAACAGATGTTCCACTGTTGAAATCCTGGGGATACAGGTTAAAGGAATTGCAATTTACAGTAGGTAATAGTTGGAATATTTACCAGCATTATGTGAAACACTATGTTTTAAATCAAAAACAAGACTGTAAAATTAATCATTGCAATCACTGATTAGTTATGTTTTATTCTCGGCTTGCATCTCCATCAGTGTAATCATTATTTTAATGACAATTGTGGATGTCTGTGAAAGTACTAGGAAATATCAAAAACTACCATCAAAAATAAAGACTTAAGATTTATGATCAAATGTCAAACACAGAGGTTTCAGAGCGATGACCCAGAGCAGTATCGAAAAAACTCAGTTTTGCAATTTTTATAAAGGTGGCCAAATCATTAAATAAATAATTAGTCCTTGCAGCTCTTTTAAGCTTTCTCAGGGATGTGAACTCGAACACGGTCCAGAAGAAGTGACTGAATATCATTCCTCACTTTTACGGTAGCCTTTGCAAACCCCATTTAAACCCACATCACTCCAGTTTTGTTCTGAGCAAGCACTTTGTACTAATTAACCAGTCTGAGATAGATAAAGGTCCTCAAATAAAGAGAAAAGAAGTAATTGTCCTTTGAGACAGCAAAGGCTTTCTAACATGACCGCAGCAGATGAAGGTGACCTGACAAAGGGGAAAAAGCACTTCCTTGATACAGCATCCCGTAACCTAGCATCAAAAAAGGGGGAAAAAAGCAAGTGCTATCATAGCAGGTAACACTGGGTAAGCTTAAGGACCAGACATGAACGATTACTATCTAAGGCAACTATTGTCTTTACCTCATGCACATCATATATAAAGCTAATTACACAGAAGTGTTTCTGTTGTTTCTAACACAGCTATAAAGCAGACAGAATTTTGTACTTTCCAAATCAGGGGAACTTACATATTTACCTATACCAACAGAAATGGCAAATACTGAAGTGCCAGGTTTGTTTGGATTCTTTGCAGGAAAGGAGGAGTCTTGAGCTGAAGTGCAGATAGGTACAAACAGAACAAAGTCACACAAAGCTACCTACAAGACCTTTATATTAAAACACCTCCCCACCCAAAATTGGCTCTTCTTTCTTCATGCCCCCAAGTCCAATGGCAAAAATTACTGTGGCAGTTGTTCAGAACACTAACGACTGTAGTGTAATTGATGCTGATGTGACAACACGTGGGTTAGACCCTATTCCTACAGTACAAAACCCACCTCTGTCAGCCAGAAGCGTGCTAGCTAACAGAAAGAAAGAATGAAAAAGCTGCAGCACCATAAAAGGTAGTATTAGCAATAAGGTACGGACACTGCAGCAGGAATATGCAGCAGATTAATTACCAGGGCCCAGATCGGCCCTCAACTGCACGAATGGTTTTCAGTTACTAGTGCGCACATCAGCCCTTGCTTCTATGTTTCACTAGAAGTACATTAATTGTGCAAAATTATTCATACAATCATAATAAACTGTATAAGTTGCTGTTAGATTTCAAGATCCAAGCCTACACACACTCTTTAAACACTAAATCAATATTGTAAAAAAGAGACAGCTAAAATATGCACAAAAATATCAAAACAGTTCCATTCACTCAGATTTTAAAAATCACCTTCTTGGTGCTATGAAACTTTTACCAGTTTCAGATACCCAGAAGAGAACAAGGAGCAAAAACTGTAGAGCCAGAGGGGAAGGTGGAGCCTGGCAAAGAACAACATTAAGTAAATAATGAGGAGAAATCTCATAATTTAAAACAAAACAATAAGCCTTTTTAAAATAAGGAGGGAGATTGATGGAAAGAAGCTAAAGAAAACTAGTGGTGATAAGAAAGACAGTTTTCTATGGACATGAAACAAGCAGAATACTTATAGGTGAAGCTATATGAAAAACTTGCTTAAACAGACAAAAAAATGATTATTTGCTCCAAGTTGTTTTATGCCCCATCTATTTTTGATATGGGAAAACAAGTATACCGTTGAGACAGCAGTATGTACATATAATACAAATAGTAGCACATTAGACAAAATACATGAGAAACATGACCACTGCTAGAATTTTTAGATGCTTAAAATTATTCTCAGATGTAAAAACTGTAAAAACAACTTTCAGATGTTTAAATTGGGTCAGCGTGTCAAGATGTGTATCTCTTATTTTTGTATTAATAGTGATTTAATCCACTGCATATTTATAACTACCAATCACACACCTTAAAGTCTTAAAAATATCAAGAAACGGTATAGAATGGAGAGTTACACACAAATATTATAATTTTCTGTATTTCTGGCTAGAAAGTACAAAGCTGTTGGAATGCAAAGAAAACAGAAGTCAGTTCCAAATGAGGATTTCTGGAGATCTACACTTCACTCGATGTGTGGAAATTCTGCATAAATAATGCATAAATAATAAATAATATTAAAAGAGGTAAAGAGCCAATTAAAGGTAAATATCCAAATTAATCCTAACCCCGTGAAATTTTAATACTGACCTGTGTGCTCAGGTCAATTGATTTCATACATCTTGGTCAAATGATACCATACTATTTCTGTGATAACAATGTACATCATCAGAATACTACGTAACTTTCCAGCTACTTCACATATATTTTTTATTTTATTAACAACTTAATTAGTATTTAATATTAAAGTAAATATTTAAATAAGTATCTACTAGTATTGAATATATGTTTAAGTATTTAAATAATATTTAGCAATTATCACATACTAAGCAAATATTTGCTATTTGCATTTGCTACTATTTAATTATTTTCTTACTGACAGGTAACAGTGATCTTTTCATACACTGTGTAGAGAAGAAAGTAACTACTAAGTTTTACTACTGGTGTCCATGTAGATAATGATCTTTAGAACAAAGCAAGAATTTCTCATAAGTAATAAATACAGATACAATAAAATCTCATTACTGCTCAGTCTAAAAAAGCGATAGTCTGTTTTGCTTAGAATTTCTGAAAAAATATGTCATAAAAATTATTAGCACACATCAGAAAAGAATTTGTGCAGGAGATCACATAAATCTGCCCTTCAAGTGGGAAGACTTAGACATTGTCGCAACTTTAAGTGAAAGGACTTCACCATACTTTTTACAACGCTTTCCAAGTTATTTAGTAAATAATTTTCTCTTGAATCTAACTATTGCAGAGCATTCTAAGCTCTTTCATGTCTAAACGGAAAGGTTCATTTGAAAAACTATAATGAGTATACACAAAACCAGAAAATTAAAAATTAATACTATTTTTAACATAGCTTTTCCTACTTGCACAACTAAATTACTGACCCTTTTTTAGATAAAAAGTGAAACCTTAACATCCTCTTTAAAATATTTTTGATAGTGAAATCCTTATTCTGTTTATATTCAAAAAACAAAACATAAATTGCCCTCTCTTTGAAGCTCTTTGGGTTCACAAGAAAAGTTCACTTTGCAACACCTCACTTTTGAAATATTTGGCTAAAAGTCAAAAGAATGCCTGGACAAACAAATTAGATTAGATAGAATAGACAATTTTACTTTGTGGCAAAGAGTGAGGATCAGAGGAAGAACCCTATTGCTTCAACTTCTAATTTCTCTTGGATAATTTTTACCAGGTAGTTAAGTATGCACACACAGCTAACATCTTATTGTAAGGGTTAAGAACTCAAACGATTTCTGAAAAATGCGATTGAAACACCTATAACTGACTGCTACAAAATCTGTCCTTTGATGACATTCATGAGAATTGAGTGGTTAGTATCTGTTTGCACATATGACTGAGTTTGGGAATCCAAAGGGAAGTTTCCACACAAATGCCATTTTAAAATAATAATAATAATTACTATTATTCCAGTCTTGCCGTGAACAGTTTTAACTGCAAGTTCATTTTTAGAAATGTGTATAAACCTAAAGATTAATCTATATCCACTCCTTTTATTGAATCCAGCAGCAGGTTTGTGCGTGTGGTTCCATGTGATTTAAGGCAACTATGTTTCATCCTAACCCCCATCAAGATAAGGTTCAAATTCAGGCCAATTCCTCTTACCAGAATTCTCCTTGGAGAGCCAGCTGGCTTACCCTACACTCAAAGATGGGTGCAAACCGACAAACAGTAGACGATTGAGCACAAATTTCCAGCAAGCTCATGAAACAGCATAGACATGTAAACTCAGGTTACGTCCTCTATGACATAAGATTACATACAAATGCTTTTTGAAAGCCAGCACAAAGATCTGAGACTTGAATTATAATTTTCAGTGTGTAGTAAGTCAAATCCAAACCAACTTTAGAACCTCCAAAGGTGTTTCCCTTAATAAAAAGGATTTTCATTCTATATCCTGTATTCCTTCTATTTTTATACCTCAAATTCTTTACATCTCCATGTCACTGACTTTTTTTTTTTTTTTTTTTTTTTTTTTTTTTTTTTTTTTAATTTTTATTTTAAGGAAATGCTCACTTTTGAGAATTTACCTTTGGAGAAAATGTAATTAAAAAAAAAATCACTCAGGCTTCTAAATATTTTAGTTATGAGCAACTGAAAATCCACATATAATGGAATCTGAACCATAGTCAGTTACACCACTTTGTGTTACACAGGTATTAAAAAAAGATTTCAACGAATCAACTACATACTGGCACAACAGTCTAATCATGGTGGCATAACTGTAAGATGTGAAATTTAAGTAATAATAATGTTCATAATTGTATCAGCTTTTTAAAATTTAATATACAAAGAAATACCTAAATTTTAGAAGAACACGCATATTTTACATTTCAAAATATTGTAAGGATCAAACTGGTCAATTATGTTACTTATCACTAGAAACTTGTAAATAATGCACGTCCAGCTACTGATGCAGATCTAACATTTGACGTATCCTCCTACTAAAACAGGCATTGCAGGGCACACATATATTTTATAAACAAAGTCAGCACCTTTCAATTGGAATATCAATAGCATTGTTTAGTAGAACTCTGTATCTTCTGTTAATTACCCCGCTATGAGCAATCATTTATCCTCTCCTTAGTACTTTCCAAAAATGAAAAATCACCTTTAAGCTATAACAGGAATCAGCAAATTCCGACACATTTCCAAGCTACAGCTGTCAAATATTAGTCCAGACCTCCCAGTAACAGTGCACCAGGAACAATAAATCACTCACTACACAGCTCAGTACACTACAACAGACATTACAAAATAAAAAAAAATACATATATATACATGGACTAAATTATGATCACTATTGCAGGACTATACTGGAGAGGTTGAGGGAAGAAAGCTGATTACAAGATGGCATTTCTCTTCCAAGTGGGATAAAGGGAAGTTTTGACCGAAGGGAAGAACAAGGAAAAGAAAGGTTAGGAGAGAGGTTCTAACCTCTTCTGGGTTGGACCCTCCCCACTTCACCTACACACTGGAAGCCTTATATTTGTAAAAGTATGTCGCCATTCCTCAAAACAGTTTTCTTGGCAACTATTTAAATTGTATATGAGAAATTTATCTTTGTCAAGTGACGCTGAAATGATACATAAGAATGTAATTACCTTCTTGGCACCTTTTGTCTCCATTTTAGCAAGTTTCTGCTGTTTTTTTGAGAGATTGCTGCATAGTAAAAGATTTCCTTATTCTGTTCTGAGTTTCCATACACACCGAAGAATTCCCAACACTTCTCCAGCATTGTGGCCATCTGGAATCTGACGCAATACCACTGAAATGATAAGAAGCCTTTTCCTTCCCTCTGCCTTCTCCAACATATCTTGAGTTCAATATAAATTTAAACTGCAATTGTTAAGGATGACAAAAGCTCACACATTCTATAGTTTCAGAGATATGTTAAAATTTGTAAGAAAGAACTGAAGCCATGCCATCAGTATTTGAAGATAAACTTTCCAAAGTTCAGGACTGGGCATGATCATATGCAGCTCAACATAAAGATCAGAAGTATTTGGGAAAAACCCAGTTGTCCATTTTGAGTGATTCCAAATATTGAGAAAACAAAGTTTGTGTCTGTCTTCACTTTGAACATTTGAAACGCTTTTTGTCACTTCAATTCATAGGCAGCAGCATTATCTTGGCTCTTTACAACATTAGCATCCATGGAGACATGTTATGAGAACGCTAGAGAAAGGACCAGATGTGTTTTGTATTATGTACTGATATCATGTACCTCTTACACAGTACTTTCCAAGAAGGGTAACCAGCTCCATTTTAATGCACAGTTCTTATATATAATTAGCAGAGAAAAAAAAATTATGTAACTTATTTGCTTAATTCAGCATATTTCTGTACACTTACAATTCAAAATGACTTTTCTAATTTAAATTTTTCTATTTTTTCAATATATTTTGCACAAGAGCTGCTAATACGAAGGTAGATAAAGAGATGCTGAATGTGTAAGTGAGGTGACAAAGGATTCAATGGCACTATGTGCATATAATACACTTACCTTTTTTTTCTAAAACTGGTCTTAAAATAAACATTTTAGCCTTATTCTTATTGGGGTACAACCCTTCCAAAAATTGGTCAAAGCACAAGTGCCTGCTATACTTCTAACATTATTTTTTTAAAAGGGATGCACAGGCAAAGGAATCTTAAGCAATCTGATCTCATCCTAACACTTATTTCTAGTTTAAGATTTGCGTAATAGCCTGAGGAATGGTTTTCTTAACTCTTCAGTAACAAAGAATCAAAAAACAGATATTTTTTTAAATTTCTTTCCATTATATTTTATGCCCACACTTAGATGTATCTGGCAAAATCTGAAAACTGACACCAATGCGAGAGTCTCCAGGGATTCACAAATATAATTTCCATGCCATTCTGAAAACCACGGAAAAACTGGAAAATGTGAGCTCTCATAAATTTGAGCTAATCTCTTCCTGCCATAGCCTAAAATGATCAGCAGCAGCCAGGTAATCTTCTTCTATCCGACAGCATAAGAAGAGCTTGTCTATCTGAGCTTCAGTGGCTGGCAAGACTGACAGTATCTCCTAAGAAACTTGCACAAGTAAATTTATTTGAAACATTTCAATTCTGCAGCTGCTTGCTTACCTAAGAGAAAAAAACAAACAAACAAACAAAACAAAAAAACCCCAAAACAAACCAAACAGCTGCAGTGTAGAATTTCAAATCTCAGGAAGCTTATTTTCAGAGTTAAAAATAAAGCAGCTCCAATGTTATTCAGTGCCTGACGAATTTGGTGGCCTTCTAGGACAGAGCCACAGCACTGGTGGATAGAGGAAGGGCAACTGACATTATCTACCTGGACTTGTGCAAAGCTTTTGACACAGTCCCACATGACATCCTTGTCTCTAAGCTGGAGGGACATGGATTTGATGAAAGGACCAGTCGCTGGATAAGGAACTGGTTAGATGGCTGCACTCAGAGAGTTGTGGTCAATACTCAATGTCCAAGTGGAGACCGGTGGCAAGTGGCGTTCCGCAGGGGTCAGTACTGGGACCAGTGTTATTTAACATCTTTGTTGGAGACACGGACAGTGGGATGGAGAGCGCCCTCAGCAAGTTTGCCAACGACACCAAGCTGTGTGGTGGACACACGGGAGGGAAGGGATGCCATCCAGAAGGACCTTGACAGGGTTGTGAGGTGAGACAATGCAAACCTCATTAAATTTAACAAGGCCAAGTGCAAGGTCCTGCACGCAGGTCAAGGAAATCCCAAGCACAAATACAGGCTGGGCGGAGAATGGACAGAGAGCAGCTCTGAGGAGGACTTGGGGGTATTGGTGGATGAGAAGCTCAACATGAGCCGGCAGTGTGCGCTTGCAGCCCAAAAAGCCAACCGTGTGCTGGGCTGCATCAAAAGAAGCATTAGCAGAAGGTCCTTTGATGAAGGTGATTCTCCCCCTCTACTCTGCTCTTGTGAGACGCCCCCCAGAGTACTGTGTTCAGATGTGGGGCCCTGTCGTGGGTCAAGCAGAGGAGAGCTAGTTTTTTTTTCCTTTTCCCTTCTCTTCATAAATAGCTAGTAAGAAGCTATGTTTTGGATTCCTGCTCAGGAGAGAATTGATAAGAGAAGAACGTTTATAGTTATTGTTGGATATTGCTATTTGTCCTCAAGGACAAAAATACATTCAGCCTCTCTCCTCTCCATAGACGGGGGGGGGGGGGGGGGGGAAGGGGGGGAGAGACAGTCCGGCTTCTAGTTTGGGATTTGCTTTTAGGTCAAGATTGAGAAGCAGACTCACCAATTATTCCATCCCATGCACGTCATACCCAGTATATAGGTGAGGACTCTTCCGGGAGAGCTGACTTTTTCACTTCCCTTGGGCTCTGGATTCATCTCACTTTGGGGATTCTTTTGGGGGGTTTTTAGGGTCTGTGAAAGAGTATATCAATTTGTTTTCAGAGTCTCAGGGTTAATTTCAGGATCTCAGGGTTAAAGATCTCTTCATCAATTTTGAAATTGTGTCACCATCAGATTTCAGTTAACTATTCTATTTTGCCAGCCCCGATTATTCTGCTGTCTATATTCAGTTTGATAGGACCTTTCATTTCCTGTAGTAGACTTAATGCTACTGAAGAGATTGTACTTACACATCCTGAGTAGATATGATGATACAGATGTGGTGGACAAACTAATTCATGAGTCTTTGTAATGCTACAGTAGTATGCACAAGCAGCAGTAACCTACTGCTAAAGGTGAGTGGGGAAATAAAATAATTTAGGCCAGATTAAACTGACATCAATACTATAGTGAAAGAAGATGAGGGTTACAATGGGTTGTACAGTGACCTTTTTTAAAACCACTTGTGGTCCATGTGACACATGCAGCAATGTAGCAATTCTAATACAATTTTGGAAAACTCCTCTCGTTGCTATACATGAATTATATATACCATTTACATACATTGCTAATTTTACAATGAGGAATTCAGGTGTTGGGGTTTTTTTTGTTCGTTCGTCTGTTTTAAACAAATAACTGGGTTAACACAGTGCTGGTTAACTGATTTGACATCACTGCTTTGCTCATCTCTGAAGCTGGGCGACCACTGGTTATGAAAGATTAGACAGTCTTGGGGGGCACCATGAACAGTGTTTCAGAAGAGAGAAATAAATTTTAAAAAAGAAAAGTGTTGAAGTAACAGCAGGAAGTACAGTCATCAGACTAAATTGACTTCAAGGCAGAATGAGAAGAAGTAGGTAATTGAGAAAGGCAACAATAACACAAGTACTAGCGTGATGGGTTTACCCTTGGCTGGGAGTCAACCCCACGCAACTGCTTGCTCACCCTCCCCTCCGCCATCCCTGGGGTAAAGGGAAAAAAGACTCATGGGTTGAGATAAGAACAATTTAATAACTGAACTACAATAATATTGAAGATAATAATATATACAAATATACAAATGAGTGATACACAGTGATACTGCTCACCACCTGATGACCCAGGCTCAGCCCATTCCCAGCTAATGATCCCAGAGAAGGGAGAGCTCTGAAACTGCACTCCTGGAATGGAGATAACAGCCCAAGAGTCCCAGACTGAGAGCTGACCGAGGGGGGGAACCGACCCTAGGAGAGGGACCACCCCGAGAGAGCTGACCTGGAAAGAGACCTGACTTGAAGGCAGAGAGATGAGCTTCCGCAGAACCCTCACCTATATACTGGGCACGATGCCTACATTATGGAACAGACTATTGGCCACTTTGGGTCTCAATCTCAAACCTAAACTCAAATCCCAAATCCCAGGCTAGCAATTGGTCTGTACTCCCTCACAGCTTCTCCTGCACCTGCGGACAGCAAAGCAGCTGAAAAGACCTTGGCTGTCCTGGCAACAAATATAAACATCAGTATGTTATCAGCTTTCTTCTTTCTACTAGCTACTACGAAGAAAGTTAACTTTGTCTCAGCTGAACCGAGGACAATTAGAAAGATACAGGTAACCAAAGACAAATATCAGTATGTATGATGACCATCTTATTTTTCCTGTCAAATTCAATACTACTAATCTTCTTAGCTGCAACTCCCCAGAAAGCATATACAAGACTACAATCACTGAATCAACAGTTTTCTTATGCAAAGAAACATTGATAGCCAGGGAAGTCCTGGGTCAGGAAAATCTCTCCCCAAGTTGCTGAAGTAATCAGTGCTCTGAAATAGATAAAATAACAGCATTAACTCTTGACTCTACTATTATAAAAAGCATTTTATAAAGGACTGTCTTCTTTGGGTAAGGATGCTATCTTCCAAGCAATCAGACAAGATCAATTAGGAATAAACACTGAATCATAAAGTAGACATCCAAATGTTCAAATTTTTATTGGACGCTAGGATCTTATTTAGCTAATAAAAGTTGATGTTAACATGTGTTTTTAGTCAATATTTTTTAGGAACAAGAACTAGACAACAGAAATCTCTAAATACCTTTTAACTTTCCATAGCACCTGAAACTATTGCTTGCTTTACAGCTCCAGCAACAGCAATAAAATGACTTATCATTTTGCAGGACCACCTCCCAGGTATTTCATACATGTTCACTAAACAAACACCCATTTCAGGTCTCCCATATGAAGCTTTTAAGTTCGCTTAAAAGATCTAAAAAAAAAATAGGAGAGATTAAGTCGTATGTCTCAATAGCAAAAGTAGGACTAGAACTCACTAAAAGTAATTTAGTGTAAATCACAGATCACATTTCTTGCACTCTCAAAACCAGTTTCTAACTTGAGAGAGTATAGCACACAAGATTGGACTTTATAATTCTTTTAATAAATTTTATTCTTTAGTGCCATCTTGGTTTTACAAGCTTGTTATCACATCATCACAGGTTTTTTTTTAAAAAAAAAAAAAAAAAAAAGAAGCACTGCTTCTTGCTATCATTACCCTGTCTGTAACAGAGTCCTATCACTAGTTATTCAGACAATGATCTTCACGTTGTCACCAGGATCATGTCGCCTTTTCTTTCCAGTAAACAATCTTGTTGAAAAACTGAGCTTTCTAGCCTTAGGCTGCTGAAAATAGGTCCCAAAAAACCTGTGCTCCATTGCTACCAAAACAAACTGTCAAAAAAGGTAGTGTCCAGTAAAATTCTGAATGACAGCAGTCTACACAGATGTTCATCTGAATGCAGAATGACTTAGTTGAAACACAAGTCTAGAAATAGTCCACGGGGCATCAGACCCATTACCTACCTAAAACCAACGAATATTTGTCATGCTCTGAGTGGTTCTGTGAAAAGGCCTGTCTGTATTCAAGGCAGGTGGAGTGCAGAAGAGCGTGTGGCATAGAGGTGGGAGCATCAGCCCTCGAGTGATAAAGCTTCATTTTCAGAGGTATGTCAGGCCATTTTAGGGCTCTCTTTCCTATTCTGAGTTTGGGATCATAATCCTGGCTCACATCCCCACTTCCTACAGGTCCTTTCCGTGTGCTGTCTCACATCAAGTTTCCTAGTTGAAGACATCTATTAATATAATTCTTTGTCAAAGTATTAGCCTGTCAGTCACCAGAGAACAGTGAGCGATGTCAGGTTTCTTTCTAGCTTATGGAAAATCCTTCGCTGCTTAGTTTTTAGTATTACTTTGCATCACTGAGATAAATAATAATAATGAACACTATTTTTGATTTTTGACAGCTAGAAAGGGCTATAAAGTTAAGTTTTCTTGTCAAAGACAGATATTTTATGAAGTAGTGAAAACAACTAAGGAAGCAGTCACCTTTGCAGTGGATTGTTTTGTTTGGATAGCATGCTTTTGTTTTTACCTCTTCTGCTTAAATATTTTTTTCATATATTTATATTATAAGCAAACATATAGAATCCACCACATTTCATTTCAAGATTCAGATTTCCAAATATAGTTTCTTTGACACTCCATATGCTCAGAATTATACATTTCCTACCAATTTCCAATAGCAAGTAAAGACATTGATTCAAAAAATACTGTTGTCTCTAAGGTCAATTGCAAGACCTGATACATGAATTGCCAAGTTATGTTTTCCGTCTGCTTACACATCAGATGCAGACGGAGCCCTCTCATCTTTACCAGTAATCTTAATGTGCTTATTCTATAGCAAGGAGGATCAACTGCAACACACCTAACCATACAATATATCACAATCAATATTATGGTACCGAAAATTGTCTGAGAAAACTGTTTGTCACACCCCTCCTGGATGGGAATCATTTCCCCTAATGACTTTTCAATTAAATATTATGTAAAGGAAGTAACAGGGCAAGGAGGTAGAACAAAGGACCACAAAATGTTACATATTTGGATGTCCAAAATACACCTCAAACAAAAAACATTCACACCCTTTAAATTATTTTGCAAGAGCCTAGCTAGTTAGAGAGAAATCATAAAAAATGTCATAATCTCATCCAACTCACATCATCAAATTCAAGGGAATAAGTATTCATTAGTTTGAATCTAGCACCACAAGATTAACTAAAAGTTATTTGTTGCACTGTTTCCAAGCATATATCGACATAACTGAAACTGTACTTGAATTTCTTGGTCAAATTCTGCTCTCTTCTGGAGACTGAGCGCTTTCCAACTCTGGCAGGATGCTTACTCTCCACTTCCTCTTACATACTAGTATCTTCAGAGTTCCTTAGCAGACTTATTTATTTACACTTTCTTTGAAGCCTGTTTCTCAAATCTCTTTTAAACAATTAATTATTATACATTTTTAAAATATCCTTTTTAAGTTTCAGTCACATTCAGAAATTCAGCTACCTTCAGGAACTGGTAGCATTGCATTTTTAACTCTGCTATAACCACTACTACATTTTATTGTGTCTTGGATTTTTTTTTACATATACAATTAAACAAATATGTACTAGTGTTTTATTGAATAATTTGGTACTTGGTGTAAAAAACAACAAAAAGTATAAATCCAGCGATGAAACAGTGATTGCTGACACACACTTCTATCATTCCAAAATCTTGAACTTTATTGTTCTTGTCTGAAAGTGCCCAGTATTGTAAGATATTACCACATAAAATAAGATTTCTTTCTTCTGATTCCTACTTGCAATTAACCTGCCTAAAACATGCAGCTTAATGTCATATTCATCCTCTTGTCATGCATATTTGCACTATCCTCAGATAATAAAATAAATGAAACAAAACCCACAGTCCTCTTAAACTAAGATAACCCCACTGTTTTACTCTATTTGATTAGCAGCAATTTTGTTCAAATATCTAAGTTTAAGGAGGAAATGGGCTGGATCTAAGTTGCTACTTTTGCAAACAGTATCAGCTTTACAAAGAAAAGCTCTACCCTCACTCTCCCAACCCTGCTACTTCCATTTTGGCTATCAGAATACTTTACCATCTGCCTTTGATTTAATATAGAAGCTACATGCACTCAGATGTCAAAATGTCTTTGTGCTTGTGCCTTGTTCTGCCATGCTGCAGGTTGGGTCAGAAGGCCTAAGACTTCTAGCTGGAGCAAGCTTTCTAATCTTCATGTACCAGAAAGTACGTAATCACTCCTCTTTGCGGTAGTTGCTGCTAGACAGAAAATAATTCAGATGGAGTGTTTTAGAGTGTCCACAGGGAGTATAACAGGGCACATGCTGATGAAACAAGTGGAAGAGTTTCAGCTCAAGTTTTGAAGCTTAAGCACAGCACTTTCACAAGTCACTTTTGCAAACATTCTTCCTGATTGTCACAGTGAAAACAGAAGTCCACTGAAAAGAGATAGCAGCTATACCCCATGAACTGCAGGGATTTTTTACTTCTCTGTATACACATTATGGTACTATGATGATACATCGGTTGGTTCTATCCCACAAGAAAAACACCAACGTTATTCCTATAAGCTACCTAACCTTCTGCAAAAGGTCCGTAGTACAGGACTCATGCTACAACTCTTAATTTGCATTGAGACAGAGCTGACATGCTATATGCTTTAAAACCAAATTACCAGAAGCAACATGAGTCAGTTATTCCTAGACTGTAAAGTATTTTGAGAACCCTAAATAAAAAGATCCTTACAAGTGAAAAGCATTATTTGCCCATGTAAGGGCCCTAACATAGGCCCTTGAAAACACAAAGAAGTTGTGAATATTCTGTTCTGCGTGTAAAAATTGTGTAATAACAAGAAGCTATCCAGATTTTTCCAATGTGTATCTAAGAAAAGTGTCACATTAAAAGATTCCTGTATTACATAAAAATCTTTTTTAACTATTTATTTGTAAATGTCGGCAGGACTGATTCACCTCACTGATCAGACCAAACACACACTGAATAACCATGTACTTCTACTGTTAGTCTCAGGAGCTTCTGCAAATAACCTTGAAGAGCAAAATCTCTTAAACGTTGGAGTTGCTCTCACTATGATACAGATAGACAAAATGTCTTTTCTTATATGGCTTATGTGTCTTTGGAGGACATCCTCCCCAGTACCTCTTCTCAGGACAGCATGCAAAGAAAAACTTTGAACCATATTTTAGTGGCCAGTCACAGGCTCAGACATTTCAAGTTTTAAAATATTCATCATCTCAAAGTCTGGTTTCAGCTGGCTACCACTTAAAGCAGCTTTGTGGGTTCTTCACATCTTTTTGAGAATTTGACAAATAATGCAAACACACAAACAAGATCTGGGTAATGTTATGGGTGGCAGGCCATAGGGGCTTACAATTATAAGCTTTCAAGAAATCAGATATTCATACAATCCATTTTTGGATGAGTAGGTATTTGGCAGGTATTAAGACCATTTGTTAAAAACTAGTTGAAAACTAAGATTTAAAAGGAAGCAATAGAGTAGGAACATTTGTGTTTTATTTCTTTCTAAACCACAGATGTACTTGGGAAGTGAAGGACAAAGAACTTATGGAGGGATACAAAACACCAATAAAAATAACTTCTTAAAGAAACAGAATTGTGTCTCCACTGTTAACTTTTTAAAAATGTTATCTAGTTTTTAACACAGTTAAATACTTCAAAAATAGCATTTAGCCTGATAAAGAAAATAGTACTGAATTAGCCAGAATTGGCCCCAAAAATATATTTAAAGGAAAGTCAAAAATAAAAATGTAGACACACACTTGTCAGCCAATATCGTCTTGCTGAAGAAAGAATCATTCAGTGTCTTGTCCTGTCCTGTGTATGTCTTTCTTTAGTTCAGATAGCTTAACTACCAGATGATTAGTAAAATGTCACTACCTTCAGGTTTTTTTTTGGAAATCATCCTTTTGGTAACCTCCATGACAGTCATAAAGAGATTTTAAAATACAAATGATGACATAATTAACAAAACTTAGAAGAACAGAGAAATATGGAAATGTAAATAACTTCCCCAGCTAGTCTTTCTTCCTTTCATCAGATCATTATAATGTAGAAGTAATTCAGTTTTGCAAGGTCTCCACTGTCCTCTAGCAGCAACACTTAAAAGATATCTCTAGGTGGAACACTTTTGAATAACATAGATAATTTATCTTTAATATTAAATAACTGTAAAGCAGACTTCCTTGAAGTCTTGAAAATTACAGATATTTCTGCATGTAATTATAACTCCTGAAATGTGAAAGGCAGTGGCATTGAGATTTGGATCAAAAAGCATAGTCATTTACAGGTAAATTGATTGTGTCTTGAAAAGACAAACAAGAAAGTTAAGACATTTTATCCCTAGACTTGTCTGTGACTAGGCCAAGAGTATATTATTAATTTTTATGCCTTATTTTTCAAAATGCAAATTAAAAGTGACCTTTGAGTTGTGCAAAATTTAATGAGAGTGCATTCTTTCCCCAGTACTAGAAAGCAGAAAAGAAAACAGATGGGTGTGAAGAAAACATTGGTAAGCCACTAATCACTTTTATTTCTGTTACAAGCCAATTACATTAAAGACTAAACCTAAGGCCAGCTGCAAGCTCAAGGTAAAGAAAACAGAAAGAATTGGAAGAAAGAGCTGTTTCATTAAGGAAAAATAGATAAATATATTCATAATTTAAGTAAAGACGCTACAGTACATACTAATATGGAAAAATACAAGCTACTGGAGAAAAAGCGAGGCAGATTGTCATTATGCACTTCCTCAAAATGAAGAGGAGGCAGAAAGAAAAAATGTCTTCAAGGGCATTCTCACTTTTTGCCACAGTACAACCTATCTAGCCTCCCGGCACAGTCTTTGGGCACTTCTGGAAGGTGGGTGGATGAGCACTATGGTTGCATTACACCCACATCTCACCTTTTCCTACTTCTGCCTGTGCACAGATCCTCCCAGTTTTCAGTGGTGGTGGAAGCACCTGGTACAGACTGATTTATAAACAAGAGAGGTCCTTTTCCAAGTCACTAGTAATGAATGGTTTCAGTTTTGACAAAAGAACAAAAAGGAGATAAAAATTCACTTTTTAACAAACTACAAATGCTAAATTAGTACCATGCATTAGCAATATAAAAAAGTCAAATACATTAGAACTTGGCTGAAATGCCAGTCATCAATGTGCCATCATCATTTGTGTTTATCAGGGACTGAGGAAGGACTGGCCATATCCATAAAATGTGAGAATGCATAACACAAAGCAGAGCCTCTGAAAATAATTTAGGGAACATAGCGGGCAAGCAATTCAATAGAAAATCCTACCATGATGTTAAAGCAAGATGGGCTAAAGTGATTGCTCTTACTTTGAGGGTTAAAGAGATAGGAGAGGAAATTAATAGAGGAACAGAGTAGGTGCGGAAAATTATTCTACTTCTGTTCATTCATAAGACTAGATTAGTACAAATGGTTCTGATGGCCAGATTTTTTAAAGCACATTGAAAAGTTAGAAAAGGTGATGAAAAGAGCTACAATTTATACTTAAGAATTGAAGAAATAACCTCAGAATGAGGGGTTTCAACAGTACAATGTATTCAGTTTCTTAAAAAAAAATGACTGAGAGGTTATTCCATTACCCTGCATAACTACCCTACACAAGGACAAAATACTAAACATTAAAGGACTAATATTCAGTATTAATATTACAAAAGTAGCTTCAAAACTGAAAGTAGCAGCCAGACAAAATTAGACACATTTTTTACCATATGGTGATTAACAATTTGAACAGACCATCAGGTAAATCAGTGGAGTCTACATTTCTGAATCAAGCCAGTGCTTTTGTGGAAGCTAGTCATTAGGAAATACAACTTACCGAGTGCAGTTAAGGGATAATTTATGTGAAATGCAAGGCCTGTGATGTACTGAACATCAAGCCACTCTGAATAGCTTTGGAATGCATGCATCTATAAACATGTGAAAAAACAATGGGATTATCTGATTAAATAGTAGAAAATAAAAAAATACTCAACCTTCTCCTTTAGACAGAAATAAGGCAATAAATTATCTCATATAGCTAAAGATGTTATATAATTATAAGCAAATGGAAACACTTAGGCCACATCAATCATTGCTGTTGCTATTACTGTAAATAGAATTATTGTCATGCAAGAATGTATATATACAAATCAACACATACAAAAATAGGCTATAGATGTCATATTATTCAAACTCCTCATCCTTGTCAAACTTTTTGACTCAGACAAAATGGAACAAGTATTCAAAGTTCCAGCTAAAAGCTTACAAAAATCGGAAAACAAATTTGTAACCTACCTTCCAAAGAGGTACACACAGAAAGCACCATTAATTGATCTGAGAGTCCCAACTAAATGCCTAAACAGTGTGAGAAAAGAGCACACATTATGTGCGTATGTTGAATACATATGCACAAATATAGACAGTTTGAGATCATAAGGTAATAAGCCTAGAAAAGACAACACTGGAGGAACATACAGATCCCTTCAAAGAGAAAACAGAAAGTCAAGCTAGCAAGACATACACAGAAATCCAAAAAGCACAGTACTTTTTTCTTTTTTTTTTTCCGAATACAATGTTGTTCTTCATACCAGCATTGATTACAAGATAATCACTGACTATTCCATTTTCTCAAATAAGCATCTTGATGTGTATAAAGTGACAGACATCAACACTGATCTTCTCAGCGTGCCTGTAACTGGACCCTGAGAAAAGCAAGTCTACACCTGCTTGTCCACAAGACACACCTCTTGTTCTTCTCCCCAGAGTCCAGTAATAACACTTATTAGCTGCCTCCTTCCCTGCGAAGTGGGTTTGTGCTGCCTTCTGGTTCTCATTATTATATTCATTTCAATGTGGTTCCTGAAGTCTGATACCTTGGCACTTGAGAGGTCCTGCATGTGCCACTGAACAATGATTCAACATGACATTGTGACAGAAAACAGGAAGAAAAAATAGAAATAAAAGAACAAGGGATCAAAACAACTGCACTTGGCTCTCTGTGTGGGGTGTGCCTATCAACACCAATAACTGTTAACAGCAAGTCAGATGTCACATTGATAGAGGAGTCAGATCACTCATGTCAGTCTTCCATTTGACTGGAAGATATCTGTCTTCTTCCCTTTTTAAAAAGGACATATAAAATATAATGGGTCTTGGTTTTGCATTGCTATTTAAGCTAGTTTTGGCAAGTTCTTCACTCCCCTCCAGTTCCTTAGTGATACCTGTGCATTTTGAACACTCCAGGACCTTCACTGCTTTAAAGACTCTGTTCTACAGCCACATAAGTGAAAGCAACTATAACATTCTTGTTAATGCATGGCTGGCTTAACAGTGATTTGATTGAAGAAAACCTATGTCAAGAGACACCAACTTTAAGTATGAAGGAATAATTTTGCTTGGTTTACCAACAGTTGTATTGCTACACCACATATATATGCAGGAAGAAGAAAAGTGGTCAGTTTGTCTAACACAGAACTCAAGAAACTGAAGACTGTGCTCCTGACTGTCACTGACCAACAACATGGTAATCCAGAAATTAAATAATTATAATTTTGGGAGATTCTGTTTTCTAACTTAAATATCCACTCGAAACAGAGAATATCACTGCATAGAACAACAGGACCTATATATCACACGGAACATTACTGTTAAAAAAACTCACTAATGATAGTGAAGATGAGCTTGCAAAAAAACTTGACTGCATCTTTTCAATTACATACTCGGTTAAAAAATTTGTCCAGGAGAAAGCATAAAATAACTTCATATTTTTCATTTTTGAAAATGAATGAAAATGAATGAAAATTTTCATTCACTTTTTCTGTTGTTTGTGCTTACAAGATTGTCCTTATGGGAGTCAATCCTGAAAGATGTAGTGGCTAATTTTAGTTAGTAAATTATTGCTTTATATGTATAACCAAAAATCACTTAATAAGCTCTTTCTCTGTCAGAGATGCTGTATCTCAGTCAATTTCCCAACTGTGAAGATTCAAAGACTTCTGCAACTAGTTCTTCATAAAAGATGTGTTTCTGTTAGGATTTTCCACTCACTAAAATCACTGTCAAGCTTCTTTGCTCATCAGCCTTCCAGAACCTACATCCATATTTCATTATATAGCACTCACCAGTAAATACTATTTTGGACTAGTTTTGGTCTTTTTTTTTCATGTATATAAGAAAGGTCTGCTCTATATATGGATCATTAAGAATTACTAACTAAATCATTGCATAAATCATCTGTTTTCAAATATATTGCACATACTTCCAAGATAATGTGCAACAAAATGAGAAAAGTCTCACAGAGAGAAAGAAATATACCATGTTTGAAACATAATTTCTGAGCTGTTTAAATATGAAACAAAACCTTGTCAAGCTACAAGTTTCCAGCTGTTATGATATCGTAAGACAAATTTACAGCTACAAAACAGCTTGGTGAGAAAAAAAATGTTTGCTTTACAAAGTATGGAAATATAAATGTTTCAAGCACTACAACTGTCCAAACAAATTAGTACAAGCAAAAATAGTTGAATTCAGTGTGGTTTGATTTTGTACCAGCTTCATAGCACTTATTATAATTACTTAAAGCTGTACATAAAATATGATTTAAGGCTTAGCATGATGAATTTAACATAATTTAAAATGCGATAAATGTATACAGGTGGTTTCAGTCTCTAGCATTTTGTTGCATTTTTTTAACTGAACTAATAATTTATTTCCCTAATTAACCTATAATGAAGCTGGATAACTGGTCTCTGAAAGCCTGCTACATGTTCATGCTTAAATTCTTAACCAGAGCTAAAATGAAAAAGGAGTTTCTTTCCTCCATGACTTTGAAAAGAATAAGGTGGTGATTAACTGCAATATTTTTTTTTAATGAAACACAACCTTTCATCCCTGTCATATTCTGACCATCCTCGCTTGTACGCAGCTCTCTGACAAGTAGAATAATAACGGTCATACATCACTGCCCTGAAAGTCCAATCATCTAAATCTTCACTCGCTGCAGCTTCTGAGACTCAATTACTTTATTGACATGCAATCTTCATAAAGGGAGAAATATTGTGCATGTAAGGTCACTTGGTTATGAAGACATATTATCATATTATCTGCATGAGGGTTGCAGGGCTAAGACCTGACAGAGCTAATTATAATGGTACATGATAGAGAGCTCAGTACACATTATTTGCTTGGCTGAAACTAAAGGTGAGGTAAGACCATGACATCATGGTTTGAAAAGAAAATAATTCCCTTTCCTATTACTTTTATTGTTTAACGTTTTATATATAATACTCATACACTCCTCATAAGCAAAAAAAGCAGTGAGAATTTCTGAATTCAACTCTGTTTCCATTTGGAAGTACTTAACTCTTGAAGAAATCAAAGGCTAATCTTCAATAATGCAGTTCTTTTTACTTGGGAGACATCCCAAGTAAATCACATCCTCCTTGCCTTTGAATCACTTCACAAAAGTGTACCTATTCATATACATATACACACCCAGTAAACTGATAGTCCAAAATTTGAACACAGCTAATACAGAGTCACAGTATTTTCTACCTATCCAAACCAATGTAAGCCTCTAGTGAAATGTTGAGCAAAGTACACTAGAACAGCGTTCCAAGACTCTCATTTTGCAGAAGAAATTTGTTTTCATCTTGCTTTTCTCTGTAGCAACTTCCTTTCCCCAATATACCTCCCTACTCTATGTAATGCCTACTAATCCTTCGTCACCTGGCACTTAGACACAGTCCATTTCTGCTCTAGGATGACTGATACAAATGCAACTCCTAATCCTCTACTGGCCATTCCCTTACATTAAAAGGGAGAACAGCCTAAAAACAATGTAAATGTTGTGGTTTTAGATAAACAATCAACATAAATTACTAAACTACTACACTGAACCAATAGCGGACTTCTTGGGTCTTTTGTTGTTGTTCTTTTGGGTCTTTGTGGGTTTGCTTTGGTTTCATTTTGTTTTTGAATAGCTTATAAATTTATTTTTTAATTTCATTTTAACTTTTTCTTAGCTTTTATCCATGTCTGCCTTTCAGGTGGGAAACGCAAACTTCTCTCTTACAATAGTTGCAGAATTGTAATATATGATGCTAGTGCCCCAGAGTAAACTATATTGTATACTTCTGATGGCGGGCATCTCTTATAAAAACACTATCCAGTATGACATAACTCTATGGCAAATCACGGTGTACATTGATCTGCATTTTCTTCATTTGAAGGTAGGGTACATAAGCCATCCCAACTAACGCATCCCAACTCCAAAAACCAACTTCGCTATCAGCAAGTCTTTGCACCATTGTCTGAGTGAGATTCAACAAGGGCATAGACATGTAACTTCAATGATATTGCCAGACTGAGACCTCACACCTAGGTGTTTTCAGTTCTTCAATTTACTGATACTGTTCTCCTGTCAAAAAAAAAAAAAAAAAAAAAAAAAGTCATTCACAACAACATACATACAGGCTACCCTTTTTGGGAGAGAGAAAAAAGAAAAAAAGTGCACTGCACTACTAAGTGCACTCCTAAAAATTTCTTTTATTTTTTTTCCAAACATAGTACATTTTACAAACTATGACGACAGATATTATGCCATCCTTTTAACAATAGCTTAGTCTGTCCATCTTTTTTTACAAGTTTATGTCTTTCTAATTATGTCTACTGTGTTTTGCTTCTGAAAGAACCCCATCTGAAGTTGAGTAGCATGTAGAAAGCTTGTATGATTTTGTATTTAAGACCTCCCACAGTGTGATATTTCAAAATAATTTGATTCAAGTGTTCACCTTCGTATCACCAAATGGGTATAAAAAAAGTCCTTGGAAGAGGACTGCAGATAGAAGTAGGAATATATTAGGTCCTGCCTCTCTCCAGTAGTAACATTCATGGTCAAAAGCATTTCTTGCTGAGGTTAGATTCCAGCAGCACAAAGGAGACAGCGAAGTAAACAAGACCCAGAGAAGGGGAAAAAAAAAAAATACACCCTAGAATAATATATGAATTAACTGGCAGACTGGCAGTTATTCAGATGATTAAGATGATGAGAAACCAGTCAGATAGTGAGACATTAAACTAGGAAAGAGAAGCAAAATGTCTTGTGTGAGAGCTGTAAAATTCTGCTTCTTAAAGTGAGCTAATTTAAAACTTCCTGCTGTCCTGCAAGCTTCTGGTAACAGATATGACTGACATAGAAAGACCCTAACATGCATGCAGGGAAAACACAGCCACCAAAACTCAGCCAAAGCACAGAAACCAAATTGCAGATTGTGAACAGGAGAGCTACACATGTAATTTCTTAAGCAACTATGTGAATACTCAATTTATGGAAATATAAAGGAAAAGGTCACCCCCCTAGGCATCAAAGACGTTTTATCAAGGAAATGGAATAAGAACTAAGGGAAAACAAATGTTAATGTCATGCCCAAAACCACAAAACATTTTTATTGCTGAAATTGCTTTGAAACTAACAGGGCCAGGCATGTGATATCAGCTCAATATATTTCAGAGCTATGGATTGCAAGACACCTAATTCACGTAACAAAATGTGAAGTACACATGACTAGGTGTTTTCCACCTAGTAGTAATTAATGTGGGCAACATGACATTGATAATATCAGCCGTAGAAGAGATGGAACTTGGACACTCTCCAGAAATCAAAACAAAAAAAAAATGAGTGACAATTAAGATTAGTAGCCAAAAGGGGTAATGAGATCCCAGTATTGTGCATCCAGTCTTGAAGACAAAGAACCAATAATAATGGGATGACCTGAAATACAAGTAAATTAACAGGGAACTGTTATAGTAAAATAAAGAACAAGGTCAAAAAAGCTACAATCACTTCCATGGATTTTTAGCATTTACATTAGATAATATAAAACACTATTAGTGAATGAAATATTCAACATTGAATACTGAATGAAGCGTGCAACAAAGGCTCTTCATTGTGTTCTTCCGGTAACAGAACCTTTAGAAGGAAGTTTTGGAAGTCGGCAAGAACATGCCATGAGAAACAAACTGGGAATACTGTTTAGGTAGAGAACCGATTAGCCTTTCCAAGTTATAAAAAACTTAAAATTTAATCAACAGTGGGGGAAAAGAAGTAAATAAATAATCCCTTCC
The DNA here is from genome assembly GCA_011057875.1 of Pterocles orientalis. Taxonomy (NCBI): domain Eukaryota; kingdom Metazoa; phylum Chordata; class Aves; order Pterocliformes; family Pteroclidae; genus Pterocles; species Pterocles orientalis. The sequence goes on from WKFP01014812.1 coordinate 1,201,074, forward strand.
TTAAATACTGTGCAAAATAGAAAAGTGTTTTCAAAATACAGTTAGAGAATATTGGATAGAGTTTAACCTTCTCCTTAAGGAGAAGATTAGGGGGGAAATAAATCTTTCAAATTTTATCTCTAAAGAAATTGCGGCTAAGCTGAGGAAGTGTGATCTGGATGATCGGGTAGTGAGATGGATTGTGAACTGGCTGGAGAAAAGAAGCCAGAGAGTTGTGGTGAATGGGATGGAGTCTAGTTGGAGGCCTGTATCTAGTGGAGTCCCCCAGGGTTCGGTACTGGGACCTGTGCTGTTCAATATATTCAGCAACGACTTGGATGAGGGAATAGAGTGCACCCTCAGCAAGTTTGCTGATGATACAAAACTGGGAGGGGTGGCTGACACGCCAGAAGGCGGTGCTTCCATTCAGCGAGACCTAGACCGGCTGGAGATTTGGGCGGGGAAAAATTTAATGCAATTTAACAAGAGCAAGTGTAGAGTCTTGCATCTGGGCAAGAACAACTCCAGGTTCCAGTATAAGTTGGGTACTGAGCTGTTGGAGAGTAGTGTAGGGGAGAGAGACCTGGGGGTCCTGGTGGACAGCAGGATGACCATGAGCCAGCCTGTGCCCTGGTGGCCAAGAAGGCCAATGGCATCCTGGGGTGTATCCGAAGGGGGGTGGTCAGTAGGTCAAGAGAGGTTCTCCTCCCCCTCTACTCTGCCCTGGTGAGACCTCATCTGGAATATTGTGTCCAGTTCTGGTCCCCTCAGTTCAAGAAGGACAGGGAACTGCTGGAGAGAGTCCAGCGCAGAGCCACGAGGATGATTAAGGGAATGGAGCATCTCCCTTATGAGGAAAGGCTGAGAGAGCTGGGTCTCTTTAGTCTGGAAAAGAGGAGACTGAGGGGTGACATAATCAATGTGTATAAATATGTGAAGGGTGAGTGTCAGGAGGATGGAGCCAGGCTCTTCTCTGTGACATCCAGTGATAGGACAAGGGGCAATGGGCTCAAGCTGGAACATAGGAGGTTCCACTTGAATATGAGAAAAAACTTCTTTACAGTAAGGGTGACAGAGCACTGGAACAGGCTGCCCAGAGAGGTTGTGGAGTCTCCTTCTCTGGAGACATTCAAAGCCCGCCTGGATGCGTTCCTGTGCGATCTGATCTAGGTGTTCCTGCTCCGGCAGGGGGATTGGACTAGATGATCTTTCGAGGTCCCTTCCAATCCCTAACATTCTGTGATTCTGTGATTCTGTGAAATTATCAGCTACTCCTACGTAGGATATAAAACTTGGTGACAGCAAAATTCAGCATTTGACACAAGACTTTTCTGTAATATTGACTACCAAGTGATGGTCAACACACCATAAGTACTGAACAAACAATTTACTGGTATTGCAGAAAAGAAAAAAGAATAAAAAAGGAGTTGGTCTTTTGCTCTCCTTATCAATACTAAAAACAAACCAAGAGATGAGAAAGGCAGAGGTTATTTTTTCAATATATTTCCTAACTTTCTTTTCTGTAAAATTAATTATTGCAAGTGTCACCAGGATATAGTGCTCAATGCCAAATTAAAACTTTTGAAACAAAACTCCTTTGGCAAATAAATGGAGACTTAGTGACACTAAAGTGTTTTGTTAATGCATCAGTTTGATTTAAATTTGGTAAGAAGAGGGAGACACACTAAAATAAATCTTGAAAATCCCCAAATGTTTTGTATCTCAATTTTTAAACTATTTTCAATATTTCTTTAAAGTAGTTTTGAAATTTCCCAGGTTGTTCAATTATTTTTAATTGCCAATGAATTGAAAAGGTACTATGTTACTTTATTGATGCATTACTGACTTGCAAAGGAGAGAAATGTGTCTATAAAATAGATTTCTAGTCCAGCTGAGACTCATAGACCATCAAAAAGAATGAGGACATGAGGGAACCAAATTAAAATTTCCATGTGGCACTGTTCCAGCATGCCTTAATGTATATCTTGGTCTCCCCACTCTCCTTATCCACTCCACCTCATGCACACGCACACAGAGATATTAAAACCGTAATTGTGGAAAATGCACAGTTTCCAATAAGAGTTATTATTTGTTGAAAATAGTTTTCAGCCAAATCTTACCTAAAACTTGCCTGCCAGCTAGACATATTTGTGGAAATGTAGACTTCCAAAGAGAAAAATGGCTAACATGGTGTGGGAGGGAGGGGAAAATGGCTAACATGGTGTGGGAGGGTATCTGACATGTCACTGTTGAAGGCTTGACAATGGCACACAGTTGTTGTTTGAATTACAGCTTGAATCTAAATTATTTTACTAGAAGGAAGAAAAATTGTTATGTTAATCAGTAATGCAAATTTTCAATAAAGTGTTGCAAATAAGTCAAGCTGAAGATTTTATTAATGTTGGTAATATTAAAAAGAGTAATAAATGCCTTTTTTCCATCCTCACCTTGTGGAAACACAGAGCAATTGACTAATCAACAAGGTCAATACAAAACTCTTCATCGACTTCAAAGACAGCATATTCCAGCTCAAAAGCACTTTAGAGGGAAAATCTAAGCTTCAAGCCATGATGATTACTTCAAATAATTTCACCAGTTTGTATTTTTGGAACGCTTCTGGCAATAACTCCTCCCTTTAAACCCTTTCCCAAGTGACAGTTTATTAGAAAGAATATTAAACGAGGACATAACGTTTTGGGAAAAGGGTAGGGAGACCAAAAGCCATAAGAAATAAATAACAAATAGAAACATTGTTTTAGTGACCTATAGTGTATTAAAAATTTGTCCAGCAAATATTGTCAACATTTTAGGATTTGGACTCTTATGATCCCTTTTGTCATGTCTTCGAGGGGCCATACGCCTATTTCTCGAGTTTGCCTTACACAAAACAGTAGAGAACTGTAATAAAATTCAAATAAAGATATGGCAGAAAAAGAAAGTGATCCAAACAGATCCAAACAGATCCAAAGTCAAATCTAAACAGGAGCAGAGACCATGAGAAACATTTATCATACTGTTCAACGTCAATAAAAAACAACTTTTTGATACAAATTCAAAGCTTGAGCAAACAAGTACCACACAAAAATATGCATAAGTTGCACATGGAATACCAAAGACTCACACACAATTACAGTTTAAAGGAAGTGTGCTAGGAATCAAGCTGCTTCTTTGCCTACCTATCCAGCCTCCAGCTGCAAAAATATAATGATACTTACTCTTTTTCAATATACTAGATTAATAGAAACAAATACAGTTATGCATCACCCCCTTTTCTGAACCATCCACCAATATTTTCTTCGCCCACAGAGTCAGTTTTCCATGGCAATCCAATTTTTAAATAAATAACATATGAGACTGTAAACCAAATATACCAGCTTGATTTTTTTTATTTTGTAATTTATTGAGTTCTATCATCAATCAGACGGGTTTTTATAAGGACGAAAAAAGTAAAATCTGAGGCTTTTGGCTGTTCTGATCACCTTCTTAAATTACTGGTTTTGCAAAGACAGAAAAAAGCCTAAGTGCTAAGGTTAAACACATAATTACATACCATTTCTTTCTTTTTTTTTTTTTTTTTCCCCCTGGTTCAAATCAATCCATTACTAGGCCAAGTATTTTGGAGTCAGCTGTTAGATCTGACCTCTGGAATTCATTCATCTGAATTTTCTTGACATGACATTGCTTGTCGAAACTCATCAGCCAATCAAATTCTTAAATTGAAGTGAGTTGTCCTCTCAAATTAAAATGGTACTTTCCCCCAATTTTACCATACAAAAGTTGCATTGTGCTTTTCTGTCAGGACCAACTTTATTTTCAGAAACTTTATCACAATCCAAGTATTTATCCCTTAATCTACCAAAGGGTGAGGGGGAAGGGGCATGTAATCAAAATTCTCTTTGATGAAGTGACACAATTTGAATGAATGCGAGAACATTTCTATTGTGTTTCTGTGCGTCTTCATTTTAAACCAGGTGGGAAACAAAGAGGAACTTGTGCCAATGTCCGAAACCTCAGTAATCACTCTCCCGGCAGCTCCTCCTTTCTTCCCTTGTTCGCAGTCATGTTCACACACTCAACTTCAGGGCAATAAATTCTGTAATTTTTAAGGAAAAGTGCTACCCAACTCTCTCTTTGATGAAGACTTTACTGTAAGCAGAATGACAGCCCCACACACTGGATCTCTTCCCAGCAACATTTCTTCAGTATAGTTAGCACAGCCCAAACAAAGCTTCTCTGAAAAATGAGATCCCAACCCCCTCTCCAGTCTGACAGTCAACTGTGCTTAAGTCTCATTTTAGAAGGATGAAAGTATATTGAAAGTATATGCTCATGTATCACTTCTGAAGAGACATTTTCCTGTATAGAGAGCTTACACTTATGAATCTTATTTTGGGCAAAGCTAGGGGAGGACCCAATTCATTAGGAGCAACAGCTGATTCTTCAAAAGGAGCCATTTAGTAATGTCTGTCCATTTAACTTGCTTCTCCACCTCTTGACTTGGTGGTGACCAGAACGTTATGAGTCTAAGACTCTTAAGACCAATTGCACTTCTAAACAACAATCCTGGCAGAGAAAAGGGTGAAAAGGCATATAAGGAATGTTTTGTCAAAACACAAACTAATCCATCTTTGTGCCATGGTACTGGAGAAGAGAAAGGGAAGGGAGTTTAGTATAACCATTTACAGCTGAAGAGAAATCCCATTGTAAATATTAGAGACCTTGCTGAGAAATGTGGAGGTGGGCACTGCAGGCTTTCACTTAGTTCTGCGGAGAGCCATATAGCCCAGTACATAGGAAATGGGTGCTTAAAAAGGTGCATGGAAACGTGAAGGTAAAAAACAGTCTTGAAGGTAGGATAATATTTTTTTGCCTAAATTACACATGCTGACCTGTTAGAGAATCCTGAAATACTCAAAGTTGTAAAAATAATACCAAACATTAAAGCCAGGTAGCACCAGTAAATAAATGTCAAAGAAACTGGATTATAAAATTAAACAGGTATATATATATTTTAATGTCTGCTAAATGTTTCTTTCAAGAAACATTAGGCCCTAATAAGCAAGAGTGCCTTCAGGCTTCTGTAGCACTGCATATATCAAAGCGGGGGTTTACTAACAATTTGGGGAGTTTATGCCTCTGGGTGCTACTGCTGTGATTTGAAAATAGAATTATCTGATGCTATGTGATTTCTTGAATCATTAGTTTTCCATCTCTTCTAACTTATTTTCCATCTTTCTTTTATTTATACACACATATACTGATACAAGCTGCCACAAAGGAATAATGAAGAGACCATTGGAAATAAAATATTACTTGATACTTTCTTCAGATGTATTAAATATATATATATACCTGATATGATTATCTGATGTGATATTCTTGATTACGATTTGCATGCCAAATTCACCTCTAATATATACAGCAGGAGGCACTTCTGCATCCCTGCTCTGCTACACTATCATCACAAGACAAAATTGTGCATAATACAATCCTGTCTGACTTCTAACAAGAATATCTATATGAGTTATTGAAATCAGCAAACACCGCGAGTTTTAAAAACTCCATAGAGAGCTGTGACATTGCACAGAATAGAACCTTAAATTACTAAAATTAGGATTAAGATTCTGTCACTATTTTCTAAATGAAAGACTTTTCCATAAAAATCTTGACACAACTCCACCTATTAAAGAACTAATGTTAGAAGGGAAACACAAGGATTAAATGAGTAAAGAAGGTGGAGCACACACTTTAAAGACTTTTCAGTACTGTGCTCCGTAGTACTCCATTTTGACCTAACAATGAAGAAAGTTTTCCAATTATTCTTGAAAGAACGTGGAAATGTAAAAAAAATTGAGAAAAATCTGCCCTTTTTTCGCTCCCCTCTGTGAATGTGGAATTAAGACCTTAGTCCCAAGCATAAAATTATCTGAACAGCATCTAAAAGAAATATCGGATACTGAACCAGGTTTGATAGCCAAGATATAATCCATGAGACTTAACACACGTAAACACTATGAAAACATCAAGAAAATAACTTTTCTGCTTCTAACTTATAAATAGTGCAAACTATTTCAACAAAGCATTCCTTTGTCTCTTGTTTTGCAGCCTGAAAGTTAAAAAAAACCCTACATCAGAAATTTATCAGCATATTTTCTTTGAATAAGAAATTCTTGCTATTAAGCAGAAAATAAATTGATTTTCCATTCTTTAATTCCCAAAACACATTTAATCATATACCACTGATACATACAGAAGAATACTTGCCTCTGTAAAAATAAAATAAAAAAAAATTAAAAGGTCCTGCTGCCTCTTCTGAATAAAAAAAAAAAAAAGTCCTTGAATACTAAGGTTGGAAGGAAGCTTTGACTTCTTTAAAGATACATAGTCAACCTATAGGAATGTATTATAATTTCTTCCATACTTGTTCCAAAACAAAGAATATGCATTTTTCTGAATGCTGGTTCTGATCCAGTAACAGATTTTACAAAGTCTAACATTACTTCCTGAGACCACAGAATTTATAAGAAAGACTAAGCAGTTTGGAGAGCTATGAAGTAATTTTGATTAAGAACAGATTTAATTTCAGTCAACTGTGTACAATACAGACTGTGACTGTGTGCAGTGTTGCAATCTCATAGACTAGTTGAGACTCAGCTCATGCGAAAAATTTCTCGTGAAGTCAGAAAAAAAAATAATGGGGTTTGGGGGAACAAGTGATTTTGAAGACTATATGGCTGTAACTGGGCAAATATTATCAAAAAGAGACGGTGAAATAAATGGGAACATTTAATGATCTGAAATTCAAGATTCTAAAGAGAGATGAAAATAAGATTTTTTTTATTTACTTAGACTACTCTTTAAAGAGACCAAGAGTGATACTTCTAGAACAAACAAACTCTGACTTGAAACCAGTCAAACCTTGCATGGCCAAAGATTCCAACTGTGAAAGAACTGAAAAAGGCAAGATTGAGCAGGACAAATCCCACAAACTTCAACAACTTCTCAAGCAAAGCATGAGACAGTAGGTGGGAAAGGGTACTGCTTAGGTGTCTTAGGCCTAAAATGTATCAGTGCCTTTATATATATTATCAATGGTACCCAAGAGCGGAAAGGTTGAGTAAAGTGTGACAAATGCACAACGTTATCGATCTGCTGTTGCTTTTACTTTCCAAGCAGAGCTGGTGGCATGTAAAAGAAGAGTTTGATACTCATCTTTCCTACTGCCAGTTGACCTTTTATAATAACAGATCCATTAATCTAACCTCTCTACCATTCCCCTTTTCTTTTATTTTTCCTATAAATAATATTATTTTTAATTGAAATACACAGTCTCAACTCTGAAGACAAAAATGCAAAAAATAAAAAGAAAAATCCAATATCAACCATAAAGATACTAAAAATGTGTCTGCTGCCTTTTATCAAGATTCTGCAAATCCAGTTGTTGGATTTAAAAAAGAAAGAGCAATACCCTTAACGCTGCATACAGCTCATCTTAGACATCAGTTGGGACTTCAAACTTTCTTTAATTTCTAGTCATGCTATATAGAGAGCCATTCAAGCCAACAGTCCCATTTCCACTGTGTTGGAGAGATATTGCAAGGCTGCTAAATTGTAGCATACACCAGTGTATTGAGAACACCAGAATTAGAATAGAAAGTTAGGGAACAATGAATCAGGGCAGGGGGAGGAGCAGGAACAAACTGTCAGATTTGGTCTTTCACTTAAATGTCACCACTACCTGTTGTAACAGTACTGTGGTTGCAGATGTGACTATAAGGATGTGGGCAAGATATCATTGGTAACAGGAGGTAATACATTTTATTAGAGCAACTGATGTAGAGAAAAGAGATAGACAAGCTTTTGGGCACATATGCCCTTCTTCAGGCTTGCTCTTCCTCCCAGACCTTGTCTGTTTTATTCATTTTTGTCAGTTGATCAAACAGGCAAGTTTTGTGGCCTGGCAACAGACCAGAAGAAAGGCATACGTATCCAAACATGTTTAACATTTATTTCTTCCACATCAGTTGCTCTAATGAAAGGTATTACCTGCCATTGTAAACCTTGCCTCAGTTCCTTTTCACACCCTGCACAAACTCTGAAAATTCCCTCAAGTAATTCAGATGCAAGGGAATAATACCTGCTTCTTCTCTTGCCTCTGCATTGTTTAGTCATGAAAAGACCAGAATCCAAAGTACCAAATGCTATAGGAAAAGATACTGTCATGACACTTCCACTTTGACAGGCACCAGGAAGTACCAGAAATCTCATGGGAAATAGTCTTCTCTTGAGATTTCCAAACTGATTTATGACCCAGAGTCAAATAAGCACTCTCATCTTCGTAAGCACTAACTACCAAACCACACAAACAGTTGAAGATTCTTCTAGCTTTAGTAAAAAAATAGACAGGAGTCTAGTCTTCCATTTGCCTCCTCAGTGGCTTACAATGGCTAGTCTACATTATAATCAATAATGACTTAAAACCTGAATATAGTTTAAATGAAGGAATTTCAAAGGTCACAGGGCTCTCTTCCCACTAAGTCTCATCTCTGTACAATAAATATATTCTTTCTGGCCTAATACTACAGACTTGTCAAAAGAAATGCCTTCAGTATGAGCAAAAATTCCAAACTTGAGTCTTGCAATTGCCCCTCTAAAGGGTCATTTATTGTGTATGTAGTTTATCAGCACGTGTCTGAAACAAAAGCTACTACAATGCAAAGCAACAGGAGGTCACATTATAATTGGAATGCAATCAGTAGAATTGGTTATGACTTGGTTTCCTTTCTAAAATGACAATCTATGTCACATCTGCTATTATATTAATGTTTTCCACATTACTAAAAGGGAGAAAAAAAAACAAAACAGAAAGCCTTTCCAGTGAGCAGCTGATATAGTTGTCTTTAAAAGATCACATGAGCTAATCAAGACCTAAACAGTTCACCTTTAAAATACCAAACCATCTGGCTGGCTGTCCCATGATAAATCTCAATGATAAATGCCTTCGTTTTGATGTTATAAAGGAACCACAGACCTGCTCAGTTTTGGCACAGCTGAAAACACACTGGCAACAGCAGAATAGAACTCAGATGTCCAAAATGTAGAAGTAAATAATTTTGACCTGCAGGACACAGTATATTTAGAGAAAAACCTGCTTGCAACAAGGAAGGAAAAAAAAAAAAAAAGTTTAGACTCCAGAATTTCTCCCTAGAGAGAGATATTAAAAAAAAATATATTTACTGCATATTACCAGATACATAGCTTCAGATCAGTTTGTTGGAGTACAACTAGATGTCCTAAGTTTTCCAAGGAAGCCTTTGGAGCATGTTTTTTGTTCTTTCGTTTTGGATTTTTTTTTGTTGGTTCATTTGCTTTTATCTCTGCAATTCCATTTTCATCCAGACAAAGCAGAAAGCTTGAAACAGGCATGACAGGAATTATAACATCAATTCATTGATGGAATACTCTTTTTAATAACTCAAAGTTTGATAAATCAATTCATTTTTTGTCAGTGTATCATGATTATTAAGGATAGATTAAATTAGACTGAAAAATCTGAGGGGTTATGGCAAAGAAAATGATGAAAACAGCTCTAATTTTATGCAGACAAGAAGTCACATAAACTTTGTCATATCTGAGCGTAAAAAATCCACGCTTAGCCAAAGGCACAAAACCAAGTTTGGGTATAAAATTTATATTAATTTTCTCATGCCAATGTTTCTAATACAGAAACAGGCAAACACTGAACCTTCTATTCATTCCAATTGATGACACCTAAAAATGGCAAATGCACTTCAACCAAGCAGAGGGCTCTTTTAATTATTTTTTAATTAAAAAATAATTAAAAAAACATCTTCTGGGGACATAACCCAAAGTTTGGTAAACTGCAGCAAAGGTGAATAAAATCTTTTAAACTTTCAACATTTTCACCAACATTTATTGCATTCCTAGGGGTTGCAAAGGGTATTCGTGTTCCTTTTCATTGTTTAGCCAAACACGATGGGAACTATAAATAATTTCTCAAGACTTCTGTCTACAATGTCTCAGGCATTTAAGTGGTCAGCTCTGAATTCCCTCTCCCTTAGATATTGACCTTTGCTGGCTATAGTCCACTTCAATGTAAAGGTTCTATAACTGAATTTAGAAGGCTTTTCTCCAGGTAACAACGTTGCAGCTTTTCCCAGTACTCAGCGTCTGCTTTTACTTCACTCAATTTCTTTCCGTTTCCTCATCGTACATACCACAGACAATCATCCCAGTGATAATTCTGTCTCACTAGACAATTATAAACTCTTTTGTCTAGCAATACAAACCTTTCTTCAAGAGTTCTCTCTGGTAGGCCCTGCATTATTTTCTTTCTTACTTATTCCACATCTGTTTCTGGATATTAATTTTATTTTTCTCATTCCATTCTACTGTTCAGCTTCTCATCAGCACTGAAAGATGTGGATGATTCTTCTATGGCCTTGCTTATATATACTGTACTTAATGACTCACAAATGCATTGCCTCCTGTCCAACAAATGCTCTTCCTGTCGCTTAGCAAAGATTCATCCAGTATCTTCTATTTAACTCTTCTTTTTGTGCAAAGGCAATTTTTCTGAACATCTGACCATCTTCATTACCATCTATTGAACTCCTAAAAGAATATATCTTTTATATAGATATCTTTCAGACAAGTCACTCAAGTTATTACAACATTCAGATCTCTCAGAGACACTTACGGAGTGTAGCATAGGGATCACACGTCTAGTCCCCAGCTCATCTGCCTTTATTTTCCAGTCCTATGATATCATAAACTTCTGATTTTCCCATTCACTCTCACATACATCAGTGGCTGTCACGACACATACATACACTTTCTAGGTTTGTCTCTGTGACTCTATTTAAGCCATTCACTTTCTCCTAACATTTTAGCTTGCATTGTTTTCAAGAGTAATTCTATTTTTAGCCTGACATAGTTCCCCTATGTCCTCACAAACAATTTTCCCCATCATTAACAAAAAACCGTAAGAGGCTCCTAGCATCATTCAAATCTTGCACTAAGGATTAGGATGCTAAGGGACAAAATAAATGGAAGTAGTACAGGGCCTGGCAGACACAAACAGAGAAGCAGAGTTATAGGACTGGACTATGCAAATACTATCAAGACAAAAAAGTTGTGGGGGAAAAGCAAACGACTCATAACCAAAAAAAAAAGGGTAGTCAGCATTACTTGGCAGACAGAAATACTGAAATAGGCATATGGGAAAGGACAAGTGAGCACAAAATTTAGGCAGCATCTGGGACTTCACAAGATGATCCATTCACATTCCCATCATTTATTTCTACTTTTCCTTTGAATCTAAGTGAAGAAGTCAACATGCAATTCACACTTAATCTATGTTAATCAGAATGATATCTAGGCATTCCAGCAAAAAACATGTAACTTTAGTCAAACTGTGATATTATCTTCTTTCTTCACATGTACTGTCATTCTGGGAATCCCATCCAGTAGAAGGAAGAAGAGAATTGAAGCACATCTCTTTTGTTACTCAAATTGAATTTCACGGTGTATACCATGCAGGTAAAAATCTAACGTCTCTCAGAAAACTATAATGGGATAACTCCTTACAGAGATTAAGTCATTACTCTGTACCAGTGATTACAGCATGCCTGTGAAAGCTGTAAACCAAATGGGAAGACACTTTTTACTCAGCAATTACTAGACTATACAGAGACAGGAGATCAATGTTCATATTTATGCTCTTTTATAAAATTTACATTTTTATCTTAATGTAAAGACCTGTGGTTTTAATTTGCTTCAGATTCCAATCGAATTTTAAACTTTCATTAGATACTAGTATAGATAGTTTAGATACTTTCAGAGTATGTTATTAAATGCTCATACATTGCATCTTTTATAGGCATCATTACTTGAAAGTGGGGAAAATTATTAGTGAAATACAGAAATCTGCTTCTTCCTACTTGCAGCTAACAATTTCCATTTACTGAAATATCTACTGTAAGAATTTCGCTAATATTTGATTGCTTCATGTTCAATCAATCCCTCTAGCAGTTCTCTAAAAATCAGGAGGAATGAATGACAAAATTAACAAAATAGAACTACGATAAAAGTTCAGACCACAAAAAAAAATTGAGCTTAAATAATTCCCTAGGAAAAAAAAAAAGCAACAAAACAACAATAACCAAAAAAATCAAAGCAAAGTAAAATAAAAACTACACAGCTCAGCACTTAGAGCTGAAGGTTAATTTTCACTTTTTGTTTCAGCAGGACCTAGAAGTTCTATACCAAAACATTTGCCAGACTAGAACTGAGCACAGTGGATGGAGCAGCTACATGAGGTATAACTTCATTAATTCCCTGTTTGAGTACAAAATACACCATCAATAGTGCTAATTTCTTGAATGTCTTAAACCTAAAGTTACTTATCTATTATAAATCCAATATGAATATAATTTCCTTTCATAGTGTGCTGACTACTGTAAAAGATGGACAACTAGTTGTTACACTATTATGGGAAGAACATATTTGAAATTGCCCTTAGCTTAATATCCTTACCCTTAAGGAAGCAAAAGCCAAAGCAAATTGTAAACTTTGGTACTGTAACTCAAGAAATAACTTTAAGATTGCCCTTACACCAAAAAACAAAGTCAAATGAATCCTCACATTGTGGGTAAAAAGCTGTTTAGTTTTGGGTGATGGTTTGGTTTTGGGTTTTTTTTAATTGTGCTAATAATGTACAAGAAAAAAATCAAGAACATTTCTCTTGATTCAAATGATGTCTGGCTATGATAATGTTCTTACAAACCTAGGGTATTTTCAAGATTGAGAAAGATCCCTTCAAAAGTCTGAATGATAACCTTGGAATTTTTGCAAGAAAACATTAGCAGCTCAAAAAGTTCCATATCAATTTGAATATTATTTATTCCAATTGCAATTTTTACCATTTATTAATTTCATTGCTTTAGAACTTCATTATTTACATTTTAATGCTACCAAATTTTATTTTAAATGTATTTAATGTTTAAAGAACTTACTATAATTAAATCCTAAATTTTTTTAAATTTCAAACGATACTTCAGAATTTTTATTTTACAATGGAAAATGAGGACAATAAATGTATTCATAGAAAGTTCAGCTTTCACATTCACTCCCTAAATGAGGAGTACTTATACAGCTGTTCTGTGGCAGCAGTTAGCCCTGGCTTGATCAAGTTCTCTGCAGTGACGAGACCTACAGCACAGACACAGTATGGTAAGTTGATCTGTACATGAAAAGCAGGTCCAGACTTTAAGTGTTAACTTTATAGCACATTTACACAGCTAAGCATTTGCCCATTCCTGAGGGGCTAGCCAGGAACGGGCTGCCACTGCCAAAACAATGCATCAGAACTACAGCATACTCTATGCCAGCATTGGAGGGGGTCCTGAGAAAGGGAGCAGCTAGAAACAGAACAGAGGATGGACAAACTGGCCTAGCAGGCCACTTATGACTGGAGGTATCATTCAGGTGGTCCTGCTGGAAACCATAAAACACTATAAGCTTCATGGAATAAGCACTATTACATTCACAGGCGAATGTATCATATTATCTTTACCCTAGGTGTTGCTATCTATTTCAGATCAAGTAGGGAAAGGTATATAATTTCTTTGATGAGTTATATACAGATCAAGAACGTAAACAACTGGTAATAAACATCACCCTTAATCACACTGTTTTTCCATTTGTTTCTGGCAAGTATGAAGGCTGGAAAGAGCACAACGCACTCCCAGAGGTAGGTCTGTTTTGCTGCCTGCAGATATGTGCAGAAAGTTCCTCCTCACTTTCTAGTTGTGGTGGCTGCAGTATGATTTGAAACCAGAAATGACTCATTTTTCCATTCTCTCTTTGAAGAGTGCTAGTCATACCTCCACTTAGCTAGATGATAGAAGGCGACAATCCTTTCTCAAATGTCATGCTTAATATTTATCTTGGGTGTGATAATCACTAAATTCCACAGAGATTAGCACTGTAGAATTCACTAAAAAACTTTGCTATTGCAAAAGGGAAACCCAAGTATAAAATTAATAAAACTATATAGGAATATGTTGTAAAAATCATACATTTTTACTCCAATATATGCTTCCTATCAGCAAGCTTCTAATAATCTCTCACACAAGTGACGTGACAAGGAAATTTCTACCAAATGATGCAGTGTTTTCTGAAAATCTGTTATTTGCAGTAATGCCGAAGAGTCAGACTTAGACTTTTGTAAGAGAACAGCAGTCATGGAATCCATAGAGACCAAGCTGCTGTATAAGAAATCGCAGTCAAAAGGACTACAACGAACCTATTGATTTCATGTTCTTCTCAAAACAGTCTGTAAATTGGGTATATTCTTCACATTGATGCACTGATAGTAAACTGATCTTGAGGACAGATTTACTAAGTTCTTCAGAAGTTAGTTCAGATGAGTAAGCTTAGGCAAAATGTCCAGAGAGAGACTATGAGCCAGGGAATGTAAGCCTCAGCAGGATGGCCTAATGGATACTATTCCACAGGGGCAGTTTCTGACTGCTGTCAGATCATGTTGCATATCACAGTGGTGTTGTTTCCAAATCTTCCTCGATGAAAAACATTGTCATTTGAAACAGATAGGGAAAATCCAGGATATAGTGTCAGAGCCCAAAGGGATAAGCATTAAGATTTGGTTTAACAAAGACGGAAGAAAAAAGAAAAAAAACAACCAAAAAACAAAACCCAGATCCATTGGAATACACTAATTTATTTGATTAAGTAGAACAATGGGAGGAAACCTTCATTCTGTTTCATAGATTTCAAAGAGAAGGAATGTGAAACCATAGATAACAATTTATCCTTTCAAATGTGTTTATTGAAGGTGACTATATTAATCTCTTATAGTCTAAGGGCTACATTTTTAAGGTTCATATTAGTAAGGCAGTAGTATCCTCATGCAGCTAGATACCTTAACCAAGATAATTCCAGGCTATAGAAACAATAATAGCACACAAGACTACAGGTGGGGTAACATGAATATGAATATTCCACAACAGTTGTTCATACAGCAATTCAGACTAACATTGTGGAAATTTTATCAGAAAGGTGAACATATACATTACATATACATCAAATAATGAGGTGAAATTAAAAACTTTTTAGAGTAAATAAAAAAAAAATCAAGGAATTTTGAAATAAAATCTAATCCATTAGTCAGCCTAAAACCTCACTGTGTTCATTTAAAAACAAAGGCCAAATAACAGGCACATGACATAATTCAAATTTTAGCAGCCAATATAGGAAACCCTGTGGGCAAGCCAGGGTTCGTTTCCAAGGTGAACGAACATTGTGAGATTGTACATGTCCAATAATTCTTCTAATTGATTTATATTTAGATTCTGCTTCTCCGTATATTGTTGAAAATGCTGAACTTCCGATTGCACAATTCCTTGTACCATAGACCACTTAATTATGGTAGTGCAGAGGCAAGAAGGAAGACTGATAACACAACATGTACATACATCATGATACTATTAGTTGTAGTAAATACATACTAGATCATTATGCAAACGCCTCCAGACAGGAATGGAGAGATGTGGAAGACAGAATCAGAAATGGAAGGAAAAATACTCTTCCTCGAAAAAAAAGATTACTGACATTCTGCCACTAACTAATGTGAAAACATTCTGCTGGAGTCCACAATAATACAGAATCACTTTTTTTTTTTTTAAACACACTAGATTAAAATTTAATGGCTAAAAGAAAAGATCTTCCTGAACAGAAATCAGATCTCTCTGAATTTTAGTTTCTTCCTTGCAGATTAATAACCCAGTTTAGTATATCCTGCACTTATTGATGGAAACTCATGTTAGAAATATTGGCCAACTTAAAGCCAAGATTTCCTACAACGTCGCAAATTAGTTGGCTACCACAGGTTTTATGGATTATTAATGCATCTCCTGTTGGCATTCTGCCTTATACCATTTTTCATTGAAATATTAAACCAAATTCAATCTTTTCGAGATTTTTAGTAACATAATGCTTGCAAACAGCATTAACCCCTGTTCCAACAAATAGTCTCTCATTCAAAAAGTCTTTTAGGCATATGCTTAAAGCCATCCACATTCAGCAAAAGACAAAAGCACATAATGGAATTTAAGTCATAGTTCACATGTTTTGCTGGATTAGGATAAGTAATGTAATTGATCCTATTAAATAAAAAACACCCTTCACAATAACGAGGACCAGCTTTTAGATAATTATGTTTACATAAGTGAACTATATTAATTTTTTTTTAAAATTTGGACAAATAACTTAAATAATTAAGCATAAACACTCAGAACTGATTGATGGCGACAAGGAATTAGGACACTTCTTGTCACTCAGACAAGGTTATAGAATTGAGTATGTGGGAACTTTTCCTAATAACTAAATTCACTGTTAAAAAAAAAAAAAATCTTAAATTTACAATGAAAATTATGTTTTTGTCTGAGGGTTACTAAGCTTTCTAGATCATTAAAAGGGACAATTATATTGAACAAAAGCAAGTATCTATGCATTGCTTAACTGGACTGCCTGATGAGGTTGACTAACACAATGGAGTAAACACATATTACATTAAATAAATATACCACAGAACTTAGCCTCTAACTCCCCATGAAAGGCTCAGTAAAGTACTAATAAAGTTACTGAATTCTTTAATGATAACGCTTAATAAAACTTTCCTGATATTTTTACACTCATTATTCTTATGGAATAATTATTATTTTATGGTTTGCAATTAGAAACTGCAATACAAATATATTTTATAAGTAAAAACATTTTTCCTCTTTTATCTTCAAGATTTTGAAGATACACAGTATAGAGAGGTGAAATCACTGTCCAAACAATTTTTCCCTGTTGAAACAAAAAGGCAGCAACATTTCTTCCAGATGTGCAATAACAGGAGTGTGTCACTCTGTTCCCAGAGGTTGCAAGAACTCTCAGAATTTCAAAGGCTGATGCCAAGAAGCCCTGCCAGATACACTTCACAAAAAATGTTTGATGAATTACTATGGTAAGCATCAACTTTTCAGATAAATGACTGAAAATAAACTAGTTTATATCTCAAAGGAGAGAATAAATTTCCTTTTTGCTTTGGGAACTTGAAGTATGGAGAAAGCTGTTGACCATTCCACCTCTCTGATCGAAGAACATTTTACTAAAAACGTGTTGCTTTCCAAACTTCCTTTCACTGTGGCTTAATAAATTTAGTCAGAGAGAAAGATGATGCCCGCAAAACTCTTACACAACAGTATGACAACCAAGTGATTAGCAAACTGCCTGAATTTGTACAGAAGATGGAAATCACTGACCTGCAATGTTAAACACACAACTAACGTACAAATTCCATGAAACTTAAAAATTGAAAAGAAGCTGTAAAATGTGATTCCAATGTTGATTAGCATATATATAGACTGTACTACATTATAAACAAACATGGGCTGTGAATAAATATTGACATTGATTAATGCTATCTAAAAATCAGCAGTTTTTTTATCAGACAAATTCTTATGTGATAAAGCAGAAACAACAAGGCCACACTTTGGGACAGAAGTTTTTAATCCCTCAACTATGAAACCCGGTCTTGCACTTTCTCCTACACTTGAGAGTATAGGAAAAGCTAACCTTCACTCTGTAGACCAAAGTACCTACATGTAATAGCATGTCTCTAAGTGAAGAAAGACACAAAGGATTTTTCTTTTGACCGATATGTTGAAAAGATAAGCTAAGAGAGAACTTTCAAAATTGTTATAAGAATCGGCTAGCAATTATGCAGATTGATTTCGCATGTCTACAGTGATCAGAAATTATTTCTTACTGAATAGAACTGTATCATGGGTTAAGCAGAGCAGAGTTAATTTTTTTTTTCCTTTTCCCTTCTCTTCATAAATAGCTAGCAAAGAAGCTATGTTTTGCATTCCTGCTCAGGAGAGAATTGATCAGAGAAGAACGTTTATAGTTATTGCTAGGATGTTGCTATTTGTTCTCAAGGACATACATTCAGCCTTTCGGGGGGGGGAAGAGACAGTCTGGCTTCTAGCCTGGGATTTGCTTTTAGGTAAAGATTGAGAAGCAGACTGACCAATTATTCCATCCCATGCACGTCATATCCAGTATACCCAGTATATTAGAAGAAGACTCTTCTAGGAGTACTGGCTTTCTCTTCCGCATTCGTCTCGCTTTGGGGAGCCTGCGTTCGCTCTCCCAA